>JAYJMF010000036.1:327430-338381 GCA_036873715.1 Salvia sclarea | reverse complement strand
TCCTAGAAAGGACACTGTTGACCGTAAAGTAGATGTCCCATCATACTTGGTCAATCTCCGGAGAATCTGCTGCATTTCATGCGGCCTTCGGGCTGAATATCCTTAGAACAGCTTCATCATTCTTCAATCTTCAGCAGTCCTTCATTCTTCAGTCCATCTCCGGATAATAGCATTACAGCCTTCAGCAGGGCTGCTTTATCATGCTTGACGAACTTCTTCAGCATCGAGTAGACTAACTCTTAAGTTCAGTCAGATCAGTCTGTCAAAACAGTCTATGGCTGAAATGACGTTAGTTCATCTTCAGTTCTCTGTCTTGCAATCCAGTCGTCAATCTTTAGTACTTCAGTCTTCAGCGCTTCAATCTTCAGCACTTCAGTCTTCGCTAAAGACCAAAACATGTAGGTCTTGTCTAAGGACAACAAAGGCATAAGAAAGGGTTTTGAGATCATTAAAACAAGATAAAACTTTATAGAATTTTCCATACAGTAATTAATCATTAGCCTTATTAGTTTATAGAAACAAAATATATACCCTAACTTTGAGATTTTTAAATCCTAAAATTTGCCATGTGTGGTTTCATATATATTTATATAATAGGAAATATAACATATAAATGCAATTAAACATCATAATTATGGAACAACCCACTTTATTAAACTAATACAAGTTGTTAGTGTAATATTTTGCATCGTTAAAAAATAAGAAAAATAATAATTAGTACTATATACTAATTATAAACATGTGGAGAATTATCAACAGATGTGCTGCTTTATTGATTTAAACGACAGCTTATTAGGCACAGCATCACTTGCTGTGTTTATTGGCACAACAGGGGATCCTCCCCCACCAACATATACACATCAACTTTTTTTAATTTCCGTGCCAAAAGAAAAAGGGATAATTAGCATGGGATGTTTTTCATAAGCATTTACAAAAAGTATTACATGCTATGTAATCAGTTAGTATTAGTTAACTTGTCATATAATTTGACACAAAGTTATTGTACAACTAAAAATGTCTTATCTATATCTTCTTTCCATTTTTATGAGGCAAAATTTTGTTTACACTCAGAGGTAAAGTACATGTGTTCTAATTAAATCAAATTAAAATTTCTAAATTCCCAAATAAAAATTAATGAGTAAGTTATTTAATTGTAGGCATTTTTAAAAATTAAAAGATTAGTTGAATGTAAAGTTTGTTGGCCAATAACTCGATTGTTTGGATTATGGTTAGCAATTTTAAGCAAACAATGGAAAACTCTTAGCGGTAGTTCTCTATTAGTAAACACGTATTGTCATTTTACTATTGCGCTTTATAGTCACTCTTCTAAAATTTAATAACAAATATAATTTAGATTCATGTGATATGTACCGTTAGAAACCTACCATCCATCGAGAGCTTTCCAACGGTAATTTCGAATGCCCATCAGACTCAGGCCAAATACCAAAATTTATAAAGTTTGTTTATCGTTTTGACCAAAATTTTGATTACAAATAAAAATAATTTTTTACCGTAATTTGTCTAGATGTAAATAATTAACCCAAAATCAAGTAAATAAATAAATAGAAGCTAGATGCGCCAAGACCATCTCTATAAGAGATATTTGTTCGAAAACACCATAAAAGAGATATTTTTGTGGGCTTTGTAATGGAGGTGGCCAAAAACGACTTCCTACGAAGTGCCACCAATGTCGATTTCGTGTTGAATAGAGAACGTGACGACCATCATTAATTAATTAATTATTATTATCTTTGAACGTAGTGCCAAAATATATAGTATGACTCAAAATATTGGTGGATGTGAACCCACCATCATAATTCTCACTTGGATCAAGATTTTCTACGTTGGCTGCTCAATTTAAATTATATAGCGTATCAAAATCATAGTATTTTCTAAATGGTATGAATGCATGAAAAGGTAGGTCAAGGTTTGGTTAAAAAGAAAAGGTAGGTCATTGTTGATTTATTAATTAGCTGCCATTTTAGCTCCCCATCTGATTCTAATATTTATTTTGAGAAATTAAAATGAAAATAGAGAAAGAGAGTCAAGGAACAGAATTTATATGGTCAGTGGCCGGCAACCTTTTTGGTAGCAACGTACCATCCTAAATTGTTTAGGAAAGCAATTCAGGAAAGTGCAGTTTACCCCAATGTTAGGAAAACTTATTTATAATTTCCAAGTCAATATATATGATCACCGTCCTAAATTGTTCTATAATATTGTTAACATCTAAATAATACTCAAATGATCACCGTCCTAAGTTGTTTTAAAATATTGATAAGATCTAAATAATACTCAAATTCTTAATTTTTCATAATATAATACTATTTTTTAAATATTGAGTGGCAGGACTATTGTTTTGTGGTAACTTGGTGAAATTGGTCGATTTAGCATCCAAATTACATTCACTTTTTAGAAAATACTAAAATGAATTTCATGAAAAATCAAAGGCTTGAAATATATAATCGATTCCATTAATCTATCGGATTCCGAAGAAAAAGTTTATTGAAATAATGTTCTTGTATATATATAGAGTATAAACAACACTAAACTATCTGAAATCATGCACATTTAATTTTAAATACTTTATATCATCAAAAATAATGTTTCACCAGAGCTTGAACTTTTGATTCTTTAATCTAATCTAAACCTCGTTACTGAAAAACGCTATATGAAGCTCACTTTGTTGACGTGGCAAAATAATATACTCCCTCACTAGACAAGGTCAACTAATAATGGAGAAAATTGAGAATAAAGTGTTGACGATCCCTCACTAGACAAGGCCATGAAATGGCAATTACATGAATAAACATGCTATATAGGTATTAATTAATACTATGATTTCATTTTGGAAAATGACCAAATTAATACACACCTCTCTAATGGTTATTTCAAGGTAAAATTAGGCTCTTAATATATTGTTAGGTAAAAATAATAAGTACTCAATGTTTGTTGCAAAAATGCCCCCTTCCTACTATTATCACTCTAAAGCTAGTTTTACCATTATAAATTAGTTTTATTTTAATTTAAAGCTTCAATAATAAGAACTCAATTATTTATTTTCATCAATTTACTTAGTTTTTTTGAAAATTTCAAAAGTATTACATTTTATTTTCAGTAGTTATGCAAATATATTAGTATTTTACAAGATCAAGTTTTGTTTAAATATATGATCGAAAAACTCTACCTCTATATTGTAGCTTAGATTGACTAAATTTAGTAAACCGATAAAATGTTATAATAGTGATCATAGTAATATTTAAAATAATATGATATATAATTGTAAAACTATTGTTTTTTAAGACAATTGTTAAATTATTCTTAAGATATTATATATATGAAATTTGGCAAAAAGCTATTTTAGAGTGGAAATAGTAAATAAGGGGCATGCATGTACTAATTATAACATTAAGTGTTAATTTGTACCTAAAAATACATAAATGGCCAATTTGTACCTTAAAGTAAACATTAAAGTGTAGGAGTATTTGATATTTTTCCCTTTCATTTTTCTTCTTGCTAGTTGGCCACAGGCACACAACTATTAGGATTGTGTATTCGATACATGTCAGTACTCTATTTTGAAAGTTGGGATATCCGATCCCGGTTTCTGTTTTTAACCATCTAATCTTGACCCAATTTTATTAGCCGGGTACCCTAATGCTTGAAATACTCATTTTTTTAAAATATAAACGCATACAAAAATATCTAAAGGAATATATAAAATATTAATTTAATAAAAGTATATATAATTATACTAAAAATAAATAAATAATGTGTATTGAATACCAACGAGGGTACCCGATATACTAAATATCCTCTCACTACAAGATTCTGGCCGAATACCGACGGAATAATCCACTCGTCGGTAAAAAGGTAAAATACCGTCGGTAATCCACTCGTCGGTAATCAATCACTGACGGAAATACTCCGCCGTCAGTAAATCACTGACGAGTGGGCCGTCGGCTACCACTGGTGGCTGGAGATATCACTAGAAAATAATTCCATCGGAAATTTAACAAAATAATTTAAAAAATAAATAATCCATCAGTAATTATCAAAAAAATAATAAAAAAAAGTATTTATATAGAAATATATATTATTAATCTGCAAAATTATAAATATATATTATTAATCTTCTACTAATGAATACCAATTCACTATTATCCATATACTATTACAAATAAATCCCTACAAAAACTGTAAAACATGGTGCTAAAAAAACTAGAGTCATGCAGTTTGGTCTTTTATGTTCTCATGCTTAATCGTCCTGTAGGAATCATACGAAAATTTAGGAAAGTAATCGAATCACTGATTCACTAGAGAATAGAGATAAACAATGCTATTGAATTTGAATATCATACCGTTGGGGTTGGCGAACTCATCCCACATCGGAAGATAGAAGAAGGAATAACTTTTATATAATAAAGTCCACCACTAATTAGTATGAAGTCTTTTGGGGAGGAGCCCCAAAATAAATCCGTGAGGGCTCGGCCCAAAGCGGACAATATCATACTAACGACGGAATGGTAACGGTAGCAGTCCTTAACTACTTTTCAGATAATACGAGCCACATTTGACATATATCATTCATAAGTAGCAACTGTTTAAAAAAGAAGAAGAAAAATGAACGGAACGATCTCTTTTATAAGTGTAGCTAAATTGATCGCATTAAATTTCCTTGAACTCTTATACCTAAATGTGTCTCGCATCATTAATAGGGGTTAATTTCTCATAGCATAAATTGGAGTATTAGTTAATGTAAAACTAGGACAAGTTAATGTACCGATTTGAAAATATGCAGGATACCTAATTGTGTCTCGCATTATTAATATCTCTTGAATTGATTGAGTTCATTTGGAATGATAATTACGGAAGAATTTCGAATAACTTTCTTATCAATTAAAAAAATATATCAAATGTAATATGGAATTATTATATGTAGTTCAAAATTAATAGGGATATCATGCAGTTTAATCCCAAACCGACGATGTGACCTTAATAAACCGAGGAAAAGAAGGATTAAGACCGAAAATTTTTCAAAGACATTAACTTTTGTGTTGCGTTTTCTTTAATGGAAAATTATCATGTGAAAAGAAGGGAAAATAGAATATTTATTCTTTAAATTTTTCATTTTTTTTTACTTCCTTGTCTATAAAAAGAATTTTACTCTTTCTTCCTCCTCATTTTCACTTAAATGGAGAAAAGAAATTATCCAATAAACATGTAGTGATTTTTTTTCCTCAATTGGAGTGAAAAGAAGGAGAAAAAAAAGTAAAATTCTTTTTTATAGACAAAGAAGTGGAAAAAAAAGAAAAATTTAAAAGATAATTATTTTCTTTTTCCCACTCTTTCCATAATAATTTTCCAATGAGGTGAAAAATTTATCTGTTGAAACACACTAATGGGTTTAAGATTTAATCATTTCCTTATACCCCCACAGCCCACTATCCAATTGCAACATTTTTTTGTGGTGAATAATCTTTTTAAAAGAACGCATGTTAGTGTACTCAATCCAATGGGCGCAACTCTAGTGTCATTTACTTTGAACATAAATATAAGATTAAATGTGTGTGTTGGACTAGTGGTAGGAGGTTAATGTCTGGGGCCAAAGGTCCCGGGTTCGAGTCCTCCGTGACGTGGTCTTTAACATTTCTGCATTTATTTTAAAAAATATAAGATTAAATATTTAAAGAATAAGTGTTAAATAAATTCAAAATTGATTAATTCATTGGATTGATTTGAATTATTTTTATTTATCAATAATACCACCATTCAAAGTAAAGGCTAGAACATATGGATGACTTCGTTCAATAATACTTTCTATTTTCTAGTGAAAGATGTACTTCTCCCATTCTCGAAATTCGTTATAGATTTTAGTAGTACGGATTTTAATAAATTGTATTGAATATATGCTTAGCATAAAATATGATCCATAATAAGTGAGGAGGTTATGTGAGATTTATATTCATACGAGGAAAATCAATATTTTTCCTGGATGTATCAAAGAGGCAATAAGTGAACGAATTTCGGGAACGGGGCAAATATCATGCCTTGTGGAGGCAAGTCCCAATAACTTTCCAGATACTGTGACTAGTTTTGACTTGTGAATTTGGTGGGTTGTGATAATTTGAGATTATTAATAAAATATTTATTCTCATACATCCAAATAAAACTTGCCTTTTTCGATTAAAGCAACAATGATAAAAATTATCTACTCTTACCATTTTACGTATTACACCGTTGGACAAAAGAAGAATTTTAGTATTCCTAAAGGAAAAATTCTGTGGAACAAACGTTGTAGGTACAAATTCCTATATATAAAAATGATAATATTTTTTATTTATTTAAGAAAAAATATCAATTTAAACTATGAACTATACCATCTCTATCAAAAATATCCGGCACTTTAATAAAAATAAATTTAAACCCTAAACTATGATTTTTTTTAACAAAAATACCTGGCTCCATTTTCCGACCACCGAAATTTTGACGTAGCTCAGCAGATGATAGCGTGTAACTTTTAATTATTAATATTAAATAACATGACACCTAAAATAAATAAAAATTTACCACAAAATCAAATAAGAGGTGAGCACGGTCGGATACGAGTATTCTCCATTAATTTGCAAGAGACTCCATTACCAATGACGCAGACGGTTTGTTGATTAAGAATGCCAGAGGGAACAAGGTGAAGTGCATAGACCAATATTCTAATCTCTGAATTCCTTTTAATTGTTTCACATAAGATACACCAGTGACTCGAAATAGCAACATAGGGGATAATTTACCCTTAAAATTAGCAAAAGCAATAATCCTCTAGCAAATTTTTTGAGAAACAATTCTTAGCATATGTAGCAATAGGAATAAGAGTAGAATTTGATTTAATTTAAAGATGATCACCTGACAACGAGCGACATTGACAATGTCGAAGTGGTGGGGTGATGTTTTGTGATTTTTTTTTATCTATTTTTTATTTATTTTAGGTGTCATGTCATTTAATATTGATAATTAAAAGCCGGTGAGCCATATAGAATTCCGGTGGCCGGAACTGGAGCCAAGGTATTTTTGATAAAAAAATTCATAGTTTAGGATTTACAAAAATATTTATTAAAGTTTGAGATATTTTTGATAAAAATAGTATAATTCGGAGTTTAAATTGATATTTATCTTAAATAAATAGAAAAGAATATTATTTCTAATTTCTATATATAAGTATTTGCACCGATGGGGAGGGATAAAATACATCCCCTATTTAAAATAGGAACTAAGAACCAATCTCATCCATTAATTTTGAAGATTGGGTGGTTTAGATTTGATGAGATTTTATTTTCAAAATATATTTATTACTAAATTTGCAAATGTGTAGAGTGATATTTGCAACGAGAATGTAGTAGTATATGTCATTTGCAAATGTGTATAATGATATTTGCAAATATGTACACTGTAATTTGCAATTGGTTCGTAGTTCTTATTTTAAGGAGGGTTTTATTTTAGCCCTCCCCTATATATATATATATAGGGGTGGGTTATTGTGAGAAATTTTTTAGTGTAGGAATATAGGAAAAAATATTTCCGTATAATACATCTTCCATATGTGTGTAGCACCATCGGTATTACTAATTAACACAGATTTTAAATATGTGAGTTTAACACATATTTCATTATTTCGTAGCATGAATTCTCTAGCACAAACAACACAAATACTTAGCACAAACAACACAAACACTTAGCAGAACCTTCACGTAGCACACACAACACAAACACTTAGCACAACTAAGTATTAATCTGAACCATTGATCTAACTCAATCAAAGGCCAAATTCATTCCTATTTCCTACGAAAAAAGCTTTCCTACTTGAACTTATTCATATATATATATAGATATATACTAGTACAATATATGTATATATTTTATATATACATATTTACACAGTGTGTTTATTGTTTATATGGAATATACATATTGGAATGCGAACAATCTGACTTCATCTGCTCTACCCTTTCCACCAAACAGTTTAATGTCTAATTTTCTATTTATATTTCCCTTTAGGATTTTTGTAAAATATTTTTATTCGAAGTGGTTTATGAGCAGTAGGGTCAGGTGAAGTTGTTAGTAAATAATTGTAACCTAAACCATATGGCCGCAATTACTCTTTTGACCAAATTCCTTCCATGTGCCTTCAACTCAACTATTTATGAAGTTTCACTTAATTCTAGCAATTAATCCTCCACATACACATAACACATACATACCAAATCCAATCATCTTGCAACAAATATTATACTAATAAAAATGCTACTCTATTATTTCATTCTCAAGATGTTATTAGAAATAATGTTCATATCTTCACCATAACCACTCTTGCGAATCTCAAAATGGTTCTAGCTCACCAAACATGCCAATAACAAACCCCCCCCCCCCCCCCCCACCCCAACACACACACACCATTGGGGAGTCCTACAAATACTATGCTGTGTAGCCCTTCATTGAATACTACTCAAGGTCAAGGGAGAGAACAAGTTAAGGTGTAAATACAAAAATGGCAGCCACATTTTCTCCTTCCTTGATCACTATTTTCCTCATCATTTCATCTATTTTGGTCACTTCAAGTTCATTGAGTGTAGACTACTATAAGCACACATGCCCGGAGGCGGAGCCGCTGATCTCCAAAATTGTACATAAGGGCATGATCAATGACAAAACTGTTCCAGCTGCTCTACTCAGAATGCACTTCCATGACTGTTTCATTAGGGTACATATATCAACTTCTTCTTTTCTCTTTTCTTTTTTAGAATAATGTGTGTATTGTGAAATTTGAAGGGTTGTGATGCTTCTGTGCTGCTGAATTCCAATGAGAAAGACAAGGCTGAAAAAGATGGAGCTCCAAATATCTCATTGCATGCATTTTATGTAATTGATCATGCAAAGCAGGAGTTGGAGAGCAAGTGCCCTGGTGTGGTCTCTTGTGCCGACATTTTGGCTCTTGCTGCTAGGGACGCTGTTGCACTCGTAAGTTCATTCAATAGTAATTTGTCGTTTTTTTTTTTGTTTTACATGTCACGTGTATATTGATGATCTAAATCTCTATGTGATCTAGTCTGGAGGGCCCACTTGGGATGTGCCTAATGGGAGGAAAGATGGAAGAATCTCAAAGGCCAATGACGCATTGCAATTGCCTTTTCCCACATTCAACATCTCCCAATTGCTACAAAGCTTCTCCCAAAGAGGCCTTTCTTGGGAGGACTTAGTTGCACTCTCAGGTAAATTAACCAATTCCGAATTTCCGATCCACTATTTCGAATTCGTATGTGCACAAAAATAACAACATATATACGAGAGATAGTTTAGGGTTAGGGTGGGCTGCAGCCCCCCATCCCCCAATGGGAACCCTGTCTTTTTCTTTGGTTGTCCTGCATTGAAGCATGCTTGACAAATGATATGTATATATGCAGGAGGGCACACACTTGGTTTCTCCCACTGCTCATCCTTCCAGAACAGGATCCACAACTTCAACACCTTAAACGACGTCGATCCGGAGCTGAACCCTTCGTTTGCCAGCAGCCTAAAGAGGGTGTGCCCCATTCATAACAAGGTGAGGAGCGCCGGAGCCAACATGGATTCTTCACCAACTGTATTTGACAATGCATACTACAAATTGCTTCTTCAAGGGAAGAGCATTTTCTCTTCCGATCACGCTCTGCTCTCAACTTCAAAAACCAAAGCATTGGTCCACAAATATGCAGCCTCTCAACAACACTTTTTTGAGGGATTTGCGAAGTCGATGATCAAGATGAGCTCCATTAGTGGTGGTGGAACTGAGGTCAGGTTGAATTGCAGAGTTGTTAATTAATTAGTTCAATTGATTGTGTCATCTTTTTCTTATTTGATTGATGCTACTCTTGTTTAATTGTTTATATAAATAGGTATATATGGATGGCTTCGTCTGTATATATACATGATCTGTATTCATAATTTAGGAGTGTGATTTGTGAATGCATCAAGTAACAATGTTTTTCATTTTTAATTCAATTATTATTATTGTACTTTATAGTTTCGATTCTTACTGTCTCGTTTAAATTCAAAATTACGGAACATTAACTAATTTTGGAGTCCACCAAGAAGTGTGGGCATTTATTGCTTTTTATTTCAATGTATTAGTACTGATAGTTGTTAATAACTTAATATCAGTAATATATAGCCCCCACCAATTTGTGAGTTTAACGCACCTACGTGACCACTTCATAATAAATTTTAATTTTCACATTAACGTTCATTCAATTTTAATTATGCAAAAAGTTCGAGTATTAGTTAGAACTTTATTGATCTTTTACATGAGCCAAAACAGCACATCTTGCAATCAAATAATCAAATAGGCCCATCAGTTCACTAATCTATACCATTTCTTGTTGTTATTACTTTGCAAATAATCATTCAATTATTAAATGATCGTACAAATATTTCCGTTTCTTTCCGTTGGGAATATATATCATCAAAGCTTAGCTACAAAATGATTCCAAGCTAAGTGATGTCATCTTGTTGAATTCAACATGCATGCATGTAAGCATAAAGAAACAAGATTCAAATCTATGGATTCAAATATACTAGATATTTAAGTATACTGTTCTCTAAAATAGTTCATAATTGAAACTAGCTTGAAAACTCCAGCGCATCTCGAATCATTTATCACATATTATAAGAATATATAGAAAATCGTTATATCGAGAGTAATCTATTAAGAATCAAATGATTTGATCACTAGCTATATGTACATGACATAAAAACAACAATCTGGTGTGCTTAAATGTGTTGGTTTAGTGGTAAGAGGTTAATGTTTGAGACAAAAAGTCTCATGTTCGGGTCCTCCGTGATGCGACATTTAAAATTTCTGTTTTGATGCAATAAATTACTAGTACTATTTACTGAGTAAATAAAAACCCAAAATATAATATAT
>JAYJMF010000036.1:306860-319528 GCA_036873715.1 Salvia sclarea | reverse complement strand
TGATTGGAAAATTTTTAATTTTTATCTTAGACAAAAAGTCGATATTGAGGCCTGGATCATAATTGATACCAATAGGTTGACACGAACTTTAGTTATATATGTAAAATTAATTTTAAATAAATAAGTTATGATAATTTAAAGATTCATAATATTTGATTTATATAAATTATTACTCCACACATACGATTTGCATTTTGTCCCCTTTTCCTTACAATTATTAATAATAATTTAATTTATAATAAGTTTTGATTAAGAAATTAAGTTAATTAAGTAATAACTTCTTTATTTTACGAGATAAAAAAATTTATTTTATGGACACTTGCGAAATTATATGATTGAGGGTGAATGGCCTTATAATATGGTTAATAATATCATTATTTATTTATAATTGATTTTTAACTTTAAAATATCACTATCAACTTTCACATATATTATCAAATTATTACTTAAGAAATAATATCTTAAGAAGAAAAAAAGTGTAACGATTAACAATTGATTCTTTTGTTAAATCAAGAAATTATGAGATTTTTAATTACTTTCAGGATAAAAAAATTATAATTTTATAGTTTAATCTACTCTATATAAAAGAAGAGTTGCAACGACAACTTTTTCCCGGCAAATTTTCTCTTTCTTATTTTCTTCACCAAATATTTCTCCATTTTTTTTTCTCTCTCATCTTTTTCTACTTTTTACATAATTTTTCGATCAATCTCTCTCTCTCTCTCTTTCTTCTATTCTTTTTTCTCTCTCCTCAATTTTATCCTCTTTCCCAAATCCAAATCATTCATTTTATATTTTCTTCTCTGTCTTTCACATCCCATAAAATCTTTTTCTAACAAAATTTATCTCTTCATAATTTTTCTTTCCAATCTCCACAATTTCATTTCCACCAAATTTGTAGTATCTCTTATATTTTATATTTTCTCTTTCCTTCTCATTTTATTTTTTAATTTTGGTTCCTTCATTTTTGTTTCATCTTTCTCACGATTATGCAATGGTATCTGATCAGAAGATTACTTTCTCTCTTTTTTATTTCATCCACTACCCCACTCCCTCCTCATTTTTAATAATTTTATTAATTAATAAAAATACATAGCATTTGAGCCTTTCCAACTTTTTAAGTTTTGGAAATTTTTAATTTTCACAGATATTATAGATAAATATAATAAGAGTCAACTAATAAAATAACCATTATGATATAGTAAAAATAAAAATTATCCATAGAGAATAAAAAGATAAAATATAACCATAATATCCTTTTTTTTATAATTCTAAATAATTTTGTTAGATTGAATTAATATCTTTTGTAATAGATTACGGAAATACATATATAAGATTCAATTTTAGATTATGTATGGGTATACACACGCTTCATACGCAGATTTGGTTAGTTGGATTATATGTTATATTTTTCTCATTATTTATTAATTTATTGAATATTCACGATTTTCACGAATTTAAAATAACAAGTGAAGCAATTTCGTGAATATTAGCAATGAATTCATGACAAAGTAACACTTACAATTACTAGTATCTTTCGTGAATATTTGCGATAAAATTAAATACTTTTTTACTACTCATTGATCTAGTTTTCTACATAATAGTTAATATAATATTCATTCTATATAAATATAAATTTGGAAATAATTTCGTGCATCACACGAGACATGAATACTAGTAATAACTGTAATATATAAAACAAGATATCACACCCTAATCAAATAGAAATTGTTAGAACTTAAACCTACGTAGTATTTTTGGTTTTTCGGGAAACAAATCTGAAATACTCCATCCGTCCACGAAGAGTGTTCCACTTTTGTCATTTAGGGTGTTCATAAAGAGTGTTCCACTTTATTCTTTTGGCAAATATTCCACTCACACATGGTGGGGCCAATACTCCACTCACACAATTCCTCTTACTTTCTATTAAAACCCGTGCCATCCACAAAGTGGAACACTCTTTGTGGACGGAGGAAGTACTATTTAAAATAAAGTCTACACAGGCCAAAACATAAAACCTGAACATTCATATCAACTATTTAGGTTTATCAGCTTCACTGTGGCTGATTTAGCATCTATATTTTATTTACAATTGGAAACTATACATCTGAGGAAAAGCATTAGTATAGCTAGCAATAGATACCCTTGCAGCACTCTCACTTCCTAAAAATACAACTAGGTAGGAATCAATCTTTACAAGTGAAATTGACAAATAAAACCAGGGGAAAAAAGGCATTCTTATAAGTTATAACTATCACTAGATATCCCCAGCAGCTATATCTGTTTCTGGCTTCATAAACTCACAAAAGTCTAAGCACAAGTGCTTCGTGTACGGCATTTTCCACACGAAACCTTAGCTATCGTTCATAGGTCAAGGATATCTTTCAGCCAATTAATCAATTTCTGCATATATTGATCTTCTAATGGTGCTTAATCTATTGAAGAATGCAAGTGGCCATAACAAATGAAGTCTCAATCATGGGACTGGTAACCTTTCAGCATCGAACAAAGAGTAAAACCTTACTCCAGCTAATTCACATCGTTGTCGGAGCTGCTGCATGCTTGGTTTGCAAGAACATTGTCGCCAAAATCTCCATCTAAACTCATTTTTTTTACTTCCTGAGGAGAAAGAATCTTGATGCAACGTACACAGCTCACAAATTCCCTGAAGGCAGCAATTAAAACTTGTAAATGAGTGAAGGAAAATGTTGATTATGTTGGAAAACCGAAACTATAGAAGGTTCATAAACGTACTCCCAAGGATCATCACCAACTAGCAAGACATCATTCTCATGATCTACATAGACTAGTTTCCATCCAATTCTCTGCCGGTCTTCCAGTTGTCCCTCTATACCAAACCTACGAGCCAGGTCTTGCTTGAGTTCATCATAACCTGAGTAATGTGAAATATCAATGGACCTTCCAACAGCTCCTCGCTTGTATACCTTCAAAAAAACATATGAGGTCAGTGAGATGGTTAATTGATAGTGATTGGACCAGAAATAATTGCATCCATGATTCAAAAACATTCATTACTCATAAAGAACCAACCTTTGTATATGTTCGCATTCTAGGAATCTGTGGTGCAGCCCAAGAACCTCTATTCACAAAGCTGCCATCATTTACGGTGGGATCAATGGAATTGAATGCCACATCTGGCACACCAAATGACTGAGGCACCATTGATGGAGAGAGTTCAGGTAGATCATCCTTGGGGTTTTCATAGGTGGAAAGCATGTCTCCTCCAGAAGAGATATTATTAGCCAATTCTTTACTTGATCCTACCATGTCTTTTGTGACCAATGGATGAGGCATCAAGGGAATATCTAACTGATTGTCAATATGACCCCCAAACGGTACATTGCTCCTAGGATCACCGAGGACTTCTCCATCTTGGCTTGCATTTCTAAAAAAGACCGACTGAGGATTGAAAGTTATAGAGTTGTTTTGCTGTATCGGGCCTTCAGTCTGAGAAAAAACTGAGGTTACTGAAGAAGAACTATCCAAATAATCTATCTGAGCTCCAGGAGCGTTATGGAATGCCTGCGATGCGGTAAATCCATGGTTCTGATTTTTGGAGACATTCAACGACGGCTTAACATTAGACTTCTGATGTAGATCTTTAGCTATGTGACTGTTAGAAGACATCTGCTCTAGACCACTTGGAGTTAAAAGAGAGGCAGAATATTGAGCATTCTCATCCCCTATTGTTGTAGCATGGTGGTTTCTGCCATTAATAACAGACTGAACTGCGTTACGACAGTTGTTTGTGGATAGTGAAGTTGAACAAGATGAAACATCATCAGTAACTGCAGACTGGACCCCACCCGCAGCTGCAGCCAATAAACTATTGCTTCTAGCAGAAAGCTGGTTGGTTATCGGTTTTAAGGTACCTCCTACATGTCCAGGAAAATCTGATAGGATTCCAGATTGTGGCTGCTGTTGCTGAAGTTTAGGTTGCTGAGGTAGCTGGCTGCACCGTGTATTGAATGGGCTATTACTTCTTACCATCTTTTGACCTACAGCATGTGACTGAGGATGCATACCGGATGCTGTTGCTTGAGAGGAATCAGACATTTGGTTTGTCATAGACCTCGACAAGTTTGGTGGGGTTTCCAGAAGCTTCTTCTGCTGGTCTTGGAGTTGCGTCAATTGGTAAGAATGCTGCAATCCAGACTGTTGTGCTAAGAGTGATTGCTGTTGCTGATGGAGCCTCTGTAGAAGTTGAAGCTGCACTTGGTTATCTGGCATCTGCTGCTGCTGGCTTGTATGATCAGGATTTTGTTGTTGACTATGAGTCAGAATCTGCTGCTGCTGCTGAGGCAAATTTTGAGAGTGATTTCTCTGAAGCTGATTATTGATAAGTGACTGATGATGCTGCATAACAGTCTGAGCTTCAATAGAATTCTGGGACTGGACTTGGCTTGTTGGTAAAGCTTGACCACCCAAATTTTGTCTTGGTGGATGAACAATATCAGTCAACTGCTGTAGTGGTGGTACAGTTGAGCTCATATTATTTAAAGTGGACGGAAGCTTTTTGAGCTGGTCTTGTTGTTGGATTGACTCGGTTGGTGCATTGTACTGTAGGTTGTGCTGATAGGGAGCTTGATTCGTGGGCAGGCCTAGTTGACATGAAATATCTGAACCAGCAAAATTTTGCAGAAGAGAACCAGGTATATGATTAGTGTAGTTCGACTGCATTGAGTTAGCCAGGGAGGAATTTTGCTGCATGTTCATCCATTGGACTAAGCTTAAACCAGGCAAAGCTTGGGAATCTTTTAAGCCAAACTCATCACCTGGCCATGCCATTGACCTCCTAAATAGACCGTCCAGATCAGATGAGTCGTCATCTGCAGGGAGAATAAGCAACAGATCTTTCAGAGGGGTTCAATTCTTCAAATCACTATGACACCATTATGTGTTTAGTCAGTCTTCTATTGGTTTAATCATGAAAGACATAAAAAGAAGATACACTATCCAAGGGCCAAAACAGAAATAGCTCCTTATCTGTAGGCCAAAGAGTGGACTAAGAAGAATAGAGGAAGGTGCATCTCGACCCATAAAGTGTGCTCTGATGTGATATTCCAGTTCTCTTCGTATTTGGTTCTTAAATCTAATGAATAAATTTGATCAACTCTTCTACGAATGTTGCCCAATTGCATTCAATATTTTGCATTGCCTACTTTTGTGAGTGTAATGTTAGTCAACTAATATGATTAGACACAATGAAGAGATGCCACAGAAAATGCAAAAAAATTAGGGGCATTCCACTACAGACACAGAAATCACAAACATCAATGTTTTTTAGATGTTATATTGAAGAATCATTTCTAGGTGCTCTTTATACCTGGCATTCCTGGCTGCCTGGGGCGCTTTGGTCGGAGGAAAGGAGGCGTAGGACATATGAAGAATGGAGCTGTAATAGGTTCAATTTCCCAAATGGAGACACGATTGCGTCTTTCACCAGCAGTGGACTCGTCCCAGCCAACCTGCTCATAGAATGCCCTGTGAGTACCCAACAAATCCCCTCATAGTACAGGACTTTTTAGACAAAACTGGGAGTATTTTCATTTTCATTCCTTACCTGTAAGTTGCGCCACTGTGAGTTCTTCCATCTCACGGGATCCAAGTCACTGATTCCTGTTATTGTACCCATATATCTGCAGCATGCATTTCATATGAGATTTTACTAAACACATGGGATGTCATAATCAGTCAATGTGTACACGTGATGTAGCCTCTCTCATTTTCTGCACAGTATTATAATTATTGTTTTACTTCTATGAGATATTCACAGCATTGAGTAGAATATGAACTAATAAAGCATCATCACTACCTTCTTGTCCCTGATTCGTCTGTTTCAAACATCATCCGGAAGCGCATGCCAAGGGATATCTGGTTACTGCAGGCGGCTTTGTAGTACTTAGCTAGAGGTATGACAAATTCTGACGGACTAGACCTGCTCTCATGTTAAAAAGGAGTCAGAAATCTTGCAAAGAAACAAAGGGCTCTGAGGACGAGATGTGTCATACACAAGCAAAGTACGAATAACACTCAGTTGCTACCTTGGATTGTAGAACACAGTGAAAGGGCTACTGTTTGCAGCAGCATGTGCGGCTGCAGCTAGAACTCCAATGTGCATGCTGTCACTCGACAACACTGATGATGACAAGTTAGTTGGTTGCCTATTAGCCCGTCTTATTCCCAAGAGAAGCTGCTGCTTTTCATCCCTGATTGCATAGGTGAAACGTTTATGTCATTTCCAGGAAACCAACTTAAGAGGAAAGCTCATAATACTCAGCATCTTAAAATCCAAAGAAGCATCTCAATGTCCTGCGTCATTACCTGATAAACAAGATCGAGTCACCGGCAATCAACCTCTTTCCACTAACAAAGAGGCTCCATCCGCTAGTAAGCAAGTGACGCTTTGGTTGTCCTAAATTGCCAAATTTTCACGAAATTGGAATGCTTGTGAATACACCATCAACAGTGTGTTCTATAGCATCTAAAGAAACGAAAATAATTGTATCAGCTTACCCCGGAAAATATGACGAAATGTCCACAAAGTATCATGCAAATCCCTGGCAACAATCTCTTGCGCAGGTGGTTGCATTGAAAAGTCCTAGAATGGCACGAGTATCTCAACCATCACAAACTTTGAAAAAAATCAGGCATAGGGTATTGAAATTCTCAAGAGTTGAGACTAACCAGAGCAGGGAAAATCTTTTCTGCAGCACGTCGAGGCACAGAAAAACCACCATGTGTGCTGGTATCACTTGCAGTCAAGGTTTTACAGAAGAATTCAGTCTGTAGCTTATTCACTTTCATCGATAGATCTGATCTCAATAGAGAATCCTGGTCAAACTGCAACAGAACGGTCATAACTGATTATCAAATGTCTTCAAATTGTTCCATAAAGTGATAGAAATAAGCCCAAGGTCTTTCTGAAACATTCTTCAACCAGGGGAAAACCTACCGAAGGCACCGGTTGCAGTGTCATTTGCGCGTATACTTCATCCGTTTCTGGATCAGCCTAGAAATTAAAGACACATTGTTAGCTATTATACGTATTCAAAGAAGTTGGATTATGATATGCGGCAATGGTAAACTAAACCAACCATACATGCAATGTGACATTGTGAAGGAGGCATATTAGCTTCGAGGGAAGACTTGGGTAGTTTGGGATTTGTGCATTGACATCCTTTCTCATGGAAGCAGCAACCTGGATATGCAAATTTACAAGTGTAAGTTCACAAAAATGGATTATAGAAACAATCAAACTAAGTTGAAACTCATACAATCTCTTTATGACAACATTTTTGCTGTCATTGGGCTCAAACAAGAATTCCAAGAAGTTCGATTAGTAAAACAGTGTATTTCCCCAGAGTCACAGTAGCAAAGAATTATGTGAAAGAAAGTTGTATTCAAAGAAAACAACTCTCCCACCCACTAATCATTCAAGGATACCCTTTACCAAATTCACTACCTCACCAGTTTTACATACTGCAAATGGTAAATTGCCAAATAATGCACCACCTTTCACCTAATGTGCAATTTCGACACGACTTTTGAATTGTTGCAACTAAGTGGCATATCTACAAAACACTATAGTTTTATTAAATGGTGAATGCCACAACAAATTCCAATGACATGGAAAAATTGGGGATGTCTAATTTGGTACAAATGCAAAGGTGGAGTCTCATGTTGCAAGGGTCCAAAACTCGTGTCAGAAACTACAAATTGGGTGGAAGGTGGGGCATTATTTGGCAACTAACCCTATTGCAAACTACTCCGACTCATATAGTCATAGGCGCGTTTACTTTGAATGGTATAACGGGTAGATAAGAATTATCCAAGATAATCTACCAGTTACATTGACGGATTGATTAATTTCTGAACTTGCTTGGCTATCTTATCATTCGAATACTCAATCATGTAGTTTTACAATCTATCATATTATTCAAAGTAAACGCCCGATTAATTATCCTAGCTACCAGTCTACGTTAGCAAGGATCACCCGAAACAGCATAGGATGAATCTCAAGAGATAACAAAATTATGCAAGGTATGGAAATCGACACCACGGCGGCGCAAGTTAGTAGCCTCTAGCTCGATCTCTCCATACTAAAATTACTGATTCTTCCATGAAGTGAAAAAAAAATATATATACACGAAGAAGAAGAGAATAGAACCTGTTCGCTGTGGCCTTGAGGAAAGTAGACGACGTGGGTCCCAGCCACCGGCAGGTTTGCCAATGGTCCGGCGCAGGCTTGCCATAGCTCACTGTTTATGCTCTTCTTCTCACCTGCAATCGATCGCCACGTGTCACAAAATACATTCTCTCTGTTTCTTTTTTTTTTTCTTCTTCTTCAATAAACGACAATATATTTATATGGAAACAAAATTAATTGAAGATCGGTTGGTGGATTCAAATGCTGGAACTCATTTTCTACGTATACGATGAACTCTAAAAAATGCACACACAACTATGTGAAAAGGAGAGAAAACGACCTTCAGCGGCGGAGACTTTGGAAGGCGGAGCTCCGCTGCCGGAGTTTGGTGCCTTCATTTGCGATATCCTTCCTTCTCCAGCTCAACTAAATGGCTGGGGTTTCTCACTGAGTCTCATTTCCGGCGCTAGGAGGCTTTCCTCCTCCCTCAGCTGGAAAGCAGATTGGTTTTGACTGGAAATATGGAAAAGCGGATTTAAAAAAAGAAAATGATATTGACAGCGGCGGCGGGGATATTTTCCGGCGGCAGAGAGAGAAAGTGAATATAATGTTGGGAGACAAGAGAAGGTCTGGAATGGGAGGAGATGTTGAGGATTGCAGAGACCAGATGCTGCAGCTTTGCTTTTAATTGCTCCCTTCTACACACGCACGCTCTCTCTTTCTCTCTCTCTAGAAGTCCAAGTGTGTGTTTGTGTGTTTTATTCTGCAGTAGATTTCTTTCTCTTTCAAAATCTCTCACCCTTTGCAGGGTGATGTTTTACTTTACTATATGTGTATGTAGTTCCAATTTATGCATGTGCTGTCTCTTTCTTCTCCCTCTTCACATCACAACCTGTAATTGGATTGTTTCTTTCTCTCTCTAGATTTTCATGGGTGGGGTGTGGTGTGGTGGCAATGGCAACACAAAGTTGACCAGTGAAGTAGTAAAACATACGAGATTAATAGGTGCTATTATTACCGAGGAGAATTATCATAATTACTACTCCTACTAGCCAGCCTAGTGGCTGCCTCTCACTAATTCAAGACCCTCGCACTCATTCCCTAAACAAGTTTTTAATGCTGATCATGATGCTTATGATGCTGACTTATGGCTTCAAATCAAGAATATACAAAAACAAATAAATAAATCAAGCTTTTAGATATTTTTTTGAGTTTAGGATATTCTTTAGTCCTAGTTTTAAATTCAGATTTAATCCAGATCCAAATTCAAATTGTTAAATTAAAGATAGTATGGGCATTGGTTTCTAATTTTTCATATATTAGAGTACAATAATTGTGAAATGGTTCAGTCCTGGGAATACAATTACTCCAAATGAAAGAGAAAGATGATTGTTAGCTCATATATATACAACTTTATTTATAAGCATAGAAATTCGTCTGCCATAATTCAAACACCAATATTTTGCAGATTAGAAGTCCCCTCAATTAATTGTGTGTAACAAGGGTTATTTAACGTCATTAAATAATCTAGGGACTTGTGTTGATATAAAATTTATACAGTTGTGTTGTACACATGCGAGTAATTTCTAAAAAACACAAAAATTTAAAGTCGGTCAAAAAACTCCAAAAAGTGATGGTCGATTCTGATTTGTCATATGTTTGATTAATTGTTTAAGGTATACTAATTTATGTTAATTACTTACAACATGTTCTAGTATGACAATTGGTATTTTACAGCATATGTTAATTATTTATGTTTTAGTAGTATTTTATTAGTAATGTACATTTTAGTAAGTTTATTTACAGCATGTTAATTAACTTTTCACTGTAAATTTTACTACAAACTATGAAATTTAAAAGCTAGCATGTTCTTAAGTTCACTGTTGTGGTAATGAGTATATATAAAATTGGCTTTGAAGATGATGGTAGTTTGTCTTAACTTAGTATTGGGATATGAAGATATCAATTAAGATGTTTCGAATGTTTCCAAAAACATGAATCATAATGATATCCAACAAGTCTTGATAAGTATGTTACTCTATCAATTCGGTCCATGCGGACCGGCTGTTTGATTGAATTTATAAGCTCTTTAAAACAAATTATAGAGAAGCTTATAAGTTTGTTGTAAAATATTTGACAAAAATAAGCTCTTCAAAAGCTTATAAGTTGTGAAAATAAGCTCCCAAAAAAATAAGTTGTTCAGCCCCAATTAATTTTTTCATAAGCTTATAAGCAATAATCAATTTATCAAAATACCCTTATTATAATTTAATATTTTCATCATATACCTGTTTGAATCAATTTAGTTTTTCTGAAGGCTGAAGACTGAAGATTCCAGAAGATTTCCAAGACTCTGAAGAAGAGAAGGAAAATACTGATGGTAAGAATGCTGATATCAACTCAGTTAGTATTTACAGTCTCAACACTGAGACCGTCAGTATCCTAGAAGTAAAAAATGTGTCTACGTAGACAGTAATACTAAAGAAAGTAATGTTAGTGTCAAAGATAATGCTTCTTAAGGAATAATCCAAAACATTCTTATTGTTGCTCTGAATTCGGAAGGAACAAGACAAAAAGCAAACATGCTTCTGCCACGTGGAAAGTGAAGTAGTTGACTAAAGACGACCGCATTAAATGCGAAGATTGTAGAATCGTCCCTTCAACCTTGGACCGCGCGAATTTTCCCTTTTCGTGCTACGATTTTCAGCAGCTATCTTCTCCTACCTGCCAAAGTACGAAACTATTTCAAGCAAGGAAGAAGAAAGAGAAAAGAGAAGATCAGAGATGGGATTTGAAATCTCTATCTCACAACGGACGAATTTTGAGAAGACGATCATTGCTCCAACGGATCTATTCCAGAATTTCTCTATAAATAAGAACCCATTCTCACTTCGGTTCTTACCGATTCTACACACAAGCTGAAGCTCTGCCAAATAGCAAGTCAGTCATTTCTTGTTTTCACAAACTAGAATCGAAGAAGAGAACTCAAGCTTCCCTTGATTCATCTCATCTCGTTTGAGATACCATTGTTCTCTTAGATATTTCTAGGCAACCTCACTTCATATCCTAAGCCTAAAGATCGATTGCAGAGAGGCTTTCTTTGTAATCAGTTGGAGCATTTCAAACCAACCATTTTCAAAGTTAGAAATAATTAGTGTATGAGTGCGTGTTCGAGACAATCGTCTGAACACAAGGTTCTTAGCACTCGCAAGCTAAGTGTAAAGACTCTCTTTGTGCCCGAAAACAAAGAAGAGAAAACAAACACTATGAGTTGGCACCAGTGAGTGAAGCTAGCGAAAGGTTTACAATGCAGCCGTAAGCACTTGTGAGTGAAAGACTGTTTGATCGATAGTTCATGGACGTAGGAGCAGTTTACTCCAAACCACGTAAAAATTATGTGTTCTTTATCTACAGTATTTCATATTCCTTCTGTGTGCTTATCATATTCTGAATACTGACTCTAAATACTGAACACCTAATTAAGTTTGTAAGTGATAACCTAAGGCTATAATTTAAATCATTTTCCGCTGCTGAGTTATCAGTCTAACCGACGAACCCTCGGGTAATCAGTAAGATTCATAACTCCCCTCTGTTTTCCAAAGAGACTTATCCTTATCTGAATCTCAGTGTGTCAACCAGTTTCTCATACTGAGATTACCCTGACTGACAGTCATTAGTCAATAATCTTAACATTTGCTTAAAACTGATATGTGTTTACACTGATACCTCAGTATCAGTATATTTTCAATTTTGCAAAAATAGCCTATTGGTGTATCCCCCCCATACGCCAGTTTAGAACCCCTCCGGGACCCAACAAGCACCACCGTAGCCCTAAATCCCCGAGTTGTGACAACTCTTGCAACGGCATAGCCCTAATCCCTCCTGTTGCTTGATGCCGCTACTTTTGTTGGCAAGTGCCGCAAGCCGCTCTGGAGTCACTAGCACTGTCCTATTTCCAGTCCGACAACACTCCCATTGCATCGGCCATGAAACATGTCATGATTATTGTTGCTTCTACACTACAGATGCTCCTTCGGCTCCACAAATCCATGCCAATGACACATTTATAGATTACACGATTTCACTCGGGTGAAATCGTGTTATTAGGGAAATTCTTTACAAATGATTACACGTTTTGAAAAATCCAAAACTCCATAATAATTGCATCTGATTAGATTTAGTATTGCTCAAAATGTTTTGAGAGCGGTATTTTTTTTAAAGTCACAAGAACTAGGCTGAAGACTCAAAGAAAACTGAAGAACTGAAGGAACAGAGCAAACTGAAGACAGAAGAAGCAAAGTATACCGAAGTCTAAAAGCGATGTGTCAAATCTCAAGGGATATCACAACAACGACTATAGGGAGTTTGAAATTGAGTTTCCTACCAACAGTTCTTGTCACGCCCCAAATCCCGAGGGACGACCACGTAAGCCTGGGGTATGACTAGGGGTTGGAAATAAGAAGCGGGGTAGAAAGGGGAATAGCCATGCACCTTATAT
>JAYJMF010000036.1:292473-302709 GCA_036873715.1 Salvia sclarea | reverse complement strand
CAGTTTCAAATGAATAAGTGCACTACGTTTGTATACTAGTGCAGTTTCAAATCGAATAAGTGCAGTACCTATACGTATTGCAGTTTCAAATGAATTAGTGCACCACGTTTGTATACTAGTACAGTTTTAAATCGAATAAGTGCAGTACCTATATGTAGTGCAGTTTCAAATGAATAAGTGCACTATATATTGCACCAGTGCAGTTTCAAATCGATTTAGTGCATTACGTATGTGTACAGTTGAAGTTTTAAATCAAAATAGTGCACTACCATTGTGAACGCTATACACAATAAAAAATCCACATACCGCGACTTGTTATGTTACGATCAGTCTACTAAAAGAAATACGATACTAAAAAGTCACACACACCACAATAACAACAACTTGTCTTATTATTGTCATGTGTAAACAAACACATATTATTTTATTATAAAAAAATTGTGCAAAAACAACACGCGCGTAATCCAAAAAATCAGCCAATTGGAGTCCATAACGAACTAAATAGAAATCAATACACTGCATGGCTGCATCAATACACTACGTGGCTGCATCGATACATTGCGTGGCTGCATCAATACACTACGTGACTGCATCGATACATTGCGTGGCTGCATCAATACACTACGTAACTGCATCGAAAGTTTAACAAACATACTCTCTTGCTAAGGAAAAACTAGCTAACCATTGAAATCCATTACTCCTTGTAAATTTGGTGCAGATGAGATTAATTTTGCCTTGAATAGGTTGCAAGAACGTGCAGATTTTTTCTTAATAATTGGATCAATTAACTAGTTCTACACTACATTATACCATTAATGTTATTTACCTTAATTAGTAATCATTACAACCCCATGATATCAGCTCCAGCGAGTTCATGCCGGCGACGAGGGAACCCTCAAGGCCCTCAAGTGCGCCGCCTGCAGCTGCCACCGCAACTTCCACCGCCGCAAGCAGCAAGGGCACGGGGAAGCCACAACCGTGGTTCACCCACTCCAGCTCCCCCCGCTGCTCCCCTCGCCCTCCATGAGCCAGCACCACGAGATCCACTGGAGCCCCATGGTGCGGCCTGTCAAGATGGTCTTCAGCGGCGGCACCGACTTCTCCAGCGAGGAGCTGAACTTCAATGCCTTCCACTCGAGCGTGGTGGCCCCCGCGCCGCCCCAGTTCGTCGCCAAGAAGAGATTCTGCACCAAATTCACGACGGTGACGGAGCAGAAGGAGAAGATGCTGGAGTTTGCGGAGAAGCTCGGCTGGCGGATTCCTAGAGAAGACGACACCGAAGTGCAGAGATTCTGCACCGATGTTGGGGTTAAGAGGCAGGTCACTATACATTACCCTAAATTATGTATCCGCTGCGATAAAAATAACGAACTAACCACCGAGCTCCATGTCGCCTGATCGAGATGAGCAAGAATGTGATTGATGTTGACTTGAATAGAATGCCAGAAACTACAGAATTCTTTTGATTCGCTTGATAAATTGCTTCTGCCACTACAATACTCCATCAATCCAACTCATAGATTAATTAAATAGCAAATTACCATAATTAGGAACGTTACAAACCCCATTAATCAGCCCCATCGGTTACATGTTAAAAATGAATTACAGTCATGCCCTTGAACGCCTAAAATCTGTGCTACATCTCATCCGTTGATTGAAAAAAATCGACGATCGTGATCGGTTCTTGGTTCTCACAAAAATACTTGGTTCTCTATGGAACCTCCCTCTCTCTATATATATATATATGGAAAGGGAATCATTTAGGACCCCTCCTAAAAATGTTAACTAGGATCCAATTTCATCCCTTGATCTTGATTGATGGATGGTCAAGATTGATTCTCCATATTGATGATGCTTTCGTATGTATTACTTATTGCTTTTAAACGATTATATTTTTTTTATGTACAACATAATACTTTAATTTATTATTATGATTTCTCACATACAACATAATATTTTCTCCTTCCTAAAGATATACTTTGATCCTGGATCCTAATTTCGGAAGGGATCCTAGTAAATCCCCATCCTATGTATGGGCATATATCTGGACTATTTTCTTATCTTGCTGATTTCTCCATCTAATATTCTATAAAAGCAATTGCGCGTATTACAGCGGCTTATATATTAAAATCTCATAAAACTGTCCGACATAAATGACTAACCAAATCAAGAAACTTTAAAAATGTAACGCAATCACACAACGGACATCGACAATAAAATATCATTATTTATTTTATTTTATGTTTTGTGTTGTGGTTCAGTGGTAGGAGGTTAATGTCCGAGATCTAGTCTCGAGTTCGAGTCCTTCGCGATGCGAATTATTTAAATTCTTGTATTTATTTATTTATTTATAAAATATCATTATTTTAAACAAATAATATTGCTTGTAGTCTTATACTGTAGAATATTTTATATGTACTCTTTATATAGGTCGTTATATAGGTTGATTAAATTTTTCACAAAAATTAAGAAAAATATTGGAAAAAAAAGTTACATAGAAGTAATCTTTTAATATATGTGCTAATATTTATTGAATAAAGAAGTTACTCCCTCCGTTCAACCTACTGGAGGCATATTCCTCATTGGGCGGTCCCAACCTACTTGAGTCTTTTCCTTTTTAGAACATCTTTATTACACACACTTTAAATAATGCATATTTTAATCAACACTTTACACTACTTCTCAACTCTCCTAAAAAACTGTGCCCAAAATAAATGCCTCAAGTAGCTTGGGACGGAGGAAGTATTACTTTTATGAAAACAAGTATCCAGAAAAAGAAAACAATCTTATATAATTGGGATGAAGGAAGTAATAGTGTTATCTGTACAATAAAAAGTAGTCCAATTAATATACATCTATTTATGCCTAAAAGATATACTAATTGTCCTCCCCAAGTTACAACAACAATAATGAATACGAGACACTATACTGCGGGTGTCATAGTTCCGACGAACCGCTTGATACTCGGGATTATGTATAGATTTCTAGACTCCGACAAGTATGACGAATGAACTAAGTATGCTAGTATGAAATGTAATACTTGATTATGTGTGAATCTATGTTGGAGTGAGTGTTTGAAAACATATGGGGAGAGGCCTTTAAATATGCTAATAGTGCATGTTGGTGAAGGGTTGCACCTGTTGACCTGCAGAGCCCTATACCATTACAATGGTTCGGGCAACAAGAGGTTTGTGCCGAAATGGTGGGTCGATTTGTACCGAGTTGGGCCGATCAATCGCTGAACCAGCGGTTACCGTCTGGTCAACTCTATCTGCCACGTTACCTGTAACTACCTCCATGTGTTACCATTACTCGCCCCGTCCCTTAGTGCGTGTGCGAAAGGCTTGGCCTCGGACTCAGATGGTGCTTCCTCGTAGTATTTTGGGCTAACCATAAAAGTCAATACAAAACCTCACTAAGGTGCACCATGGGTGGAGCACACTTAATAACTCCTTAAAGTTGTTTTTGGTTTATATATAGCTTTCCAGTTCATTGTTTTTCCAACGTTGAATAGCATTCCATTCCCTTTCAATAAGTAGTCAATCTTTGTGCATTAATTGTTCTTTCATCTCAACTTGGATTATGTCAAATAAATATACTAATTTACCCTACTTAAAACATAGATTCCAAATCTACAATTAAATTCCATAAATTCATAATGGAATAACTATATTTAGAATATGGGTTTAAATTGTTATTTATTCCAGAATTCTAACAATCCCCCAAAGAAAGATGATTAATGAATACAATATGAACCCAGTCCCGCCGACGTGTTATTGCATGAGTATAGGTGGTAGTTAGCCTTGAACCTTATTTAGTGTAATGTTATCGGATTTACTCGTTCAATGAACACGATGTCTTGAGGTTGTCAGCTTGTGTGTGAGTCAAAACAATAACACTCATACACAGTAACAAATTTAATATCTCTATTTATGGATATTTACTTAGTGTAATGTTATCGAATTTTACTCTTAAGTCATTCTCCAACCACTTTCGTTGATTAAAATCTAACAACATGAGACTAAAAGAAGGATTTTGTCTAGAGCTTTTGGACGGTAGTTATGGATTGTTAATCGAACTCCAAATAATTAAGTTATTGTCCAACGAACTTTATACTTAGGCCAAATTCTAAAAAGTTGGTAAAGTTCATGTATTTTTTTACCAAAATAATAAATTTAGTTAAAAATTAAAAATTGGACAAATTAAATCTCCATGCTAATGGAATGGAGGAAGTAATATTCTATTGGTATCAAAATCTATACAATAAGTCACATGATTGTAGTCATCGAATAGTAACAACAAAATGAGCAAATGAAGGAATCCACAGAAACTTGGGCAAAAGCGAAAACAGAGTTGCTTTATGAAGGGTGGTAAAATGGAAGCAAGGTGCAAAATGTGATGGGTGAGTGAAATGGCCAATGAATGTGATAATAAGTGGAATCCAACCTTTTTCCTCTCACAACCGATCCTTAACCATTTATGCCTCTCTGCTTACAAGCGTAGACGCTATTTTCTCTTCTTCTCCTTCATTAGCAGACAAATTAATTAAGTGGCGATGTTTGGCGGCATTTTCCTTGCTTGCTTTAATTGTGACTCTCTCTAATATCTATATATATTACACCCTTCTCTCCTTTCTCTCTCCCATCTTTTCTATTCTCTTTCTTCATTCTACTTTCTCACTCTTCTTCTTCTTCTTCTTCTTCTTCTTATTGAGCAACACCTTTCAAGAATCTCGAGAAGGTTTCCTTTCTTTCTTTGTCTTTGTCTTTGGCTTTGGCTCAGCTCACACACACACACACATGCAAACAGGTACATGCATGTGTGTAAGTGTTTGAGTGAGGTTTTTCTTCTTTTTTTGTTTTTTGTTGGTTTTATATGGGAGTCTGTTTTGTGTGGTTTACTGCTATAATTAATGCACACAGTTGTATCCGAATATGGCATTCCAAAGGAGACAAGCTTGAATTTTATTTATTGATTGCAGTTTTTGGAAGGTATAGAGAGATGGAAGGCAGTGACAAGAAGAAGTTTCAGAAGAGCTACTTCGATGTATTGGGACTCTGCTGTTCGTCTGAAATTCCAGCCATTCATAAAATTCTTAATTCTCTTGATGGGATCAAGGATTTTTCTGTTGTTGTCCCTACCAAGACTGTGATTGTTGTTCATGACTCTCTCCTCATTTCCCAGATTCAAATAGGTAACCCCAACAATCTTTCTCTCTGTTGTTCATCTCGATTAAGCCGTCTTCCTTTCGAAAAATTCAAAATCATATAAGAGAAAACAAATAGAGTTGGTGGGAGCTAAAGCCCCTCCCAACCTATACTTGTAACAGAGCACTACAAAGGTGAAGGTGTAAACGGAAAAAAGAGGAGTAATTTTGGTGGGTTTCGTAGCTGGATTGCTTTGAATAATTAGCCTAATTTAGTTGCATTTCTGTTACACACTTTCGCCTTTTTATCCAATTGGCCAAGCCACGATATTAGGCAAGCCCCCCACTAATATTAATATAGAAATACTAGTAACAATTACATAGCAAAACAAAAATGGTATAGTCTATTTAACTGCTGGCATTCATCAGGGGAGCTGGGGTGTGCTCAAGCACCCTCAACTGTTTGAATTTTGTTTCTTATGTGGCAGTTAAGGCGCTGAACGATTCGAGGTTTGAAGCAAGCGTTAGGGACTACGGCAACGGAGGCAGCTACCGGAACAAATGGCCGAGCTCTTACGCTGTGGCGAGTGGCGCATTGCTTGCTCTCTCGTTTCTCAAGTATGTGTACGGCCCGTTGGGATGGCTGGCCGTTGCGGCCATCATCGTCGGCATCCCGCCGGTTATACTCAAGGCCGTTGCAGCACTCAGGACTCCCAGACTTGATATCAACATACTTGTATTGATTACAGGTATATATGCATGTCATGCAATGCAATGATCACTTGGCTTTATGATATTCCATTTCACACCTATAAAGGAATTTAAACGGTTGTGGGGGTGTGGGGCCATCTTCAAATTATTGCTCATCATCATCTAGGTTTCTTCATGCCTAATACTGTTAATCTGTTCATTCATAGATGTAGTTTCGGTTGAGTTTGAATCATACAGTTTGATCTTGCCGTCGGTGTCCAACGTCTCACACTATCTGTTTTGGTTTGGTGACGTCGATGAGATAGATAAGACTGACCGAATAGAATAAGATTTGATTATTTCAATTGTTTACTAATTTTGTGTTTGAGTTCATTGGTTGTGGCGTAACATAAATAGAAAGGTTATAACATACTAAAATTACTCTTTAGATTGTAGCAAAACGTGTGAAAATTCGAGGGTGAAGAGGATCAGAATTAATTGTAATGAGGGAAATTTGTATTATTGAGTGAAGGATTAAGTACATAATCAACCAAATTGAAATGACAAACTTTTCTTTTGTCTAAATGTACACTATACATGATGATGCAGTTGCTGGATCAGTTGCCCTCCATGATTACTGGGAAGCTGCCACCATCGTCTTTCTCTTTACAATATCAGAATGGCTGGAATCGAGGGCAAGCTACAAGGTCGTTATCTTCTCTTATTTGTCAGTCTATCAAAATAAATGGTAGATTAGCTTAAATTCTTTTTATCTAACAGTCAAATTTTCTGTCATAGGCCTTTGCTGTTATGTCATCGTTGGTTAGTGTAGTACCCCAGAAAGCGGTGATAGCCGAGACCGGTGAAGAGATGAATGCAGATGAAGTCAAGATGGGCACCATTTTAGCAGTGAAAGCCGGCCAAGTTATACCTATTGACGGAGTGGTGGTCGAAGGCAGTTGTGAAGTGGACGAGAAGATCATGACTGGAGAATCCTTCCCCGTGGCGAAGCAGAAGGACTCTGTCGTCTGGGCTAGCACAATCAATCTAAACGGTAAACTAGCTTCATCCTTGCCCTTGTTAGCCAAGAGTTCGCCTCTGATAAGCTTGTTTCTCAGGCTACATAAGCATCAAAACGACAGCCGTGGCAGAGGACTGTGTCGTGGCTAGAATGGCGAAAATCGTGGAGGAGGCTCAGAACAAGAAGTCAGGAACTCAAAGGTTCTTGGACAAATGTGCCAAGTACTATACACCAGGTTAGGAATATTATGCTTCAGCCCGAATTTACAAATATTACAGATACAGCCTATATTGATGTGTATTGTAACCAATTGCAGCCATAGTTGTGGTGTCTGCTTCAATAGCCATACTCCCTTTGGCATTCCATGTTCACAACAAGAGAGAATGGTATCACTTGGCTCTCGTAGTCCTCGTTAGCGGGTGCCCGTGCGCGCTTCTCCTCTCCACGCCCGTCGCTATGTTCTGCGCACTGTCAAAGGCAGCCACTCTCGGTGTTCTGTTCAAAGGAGCGCAGCATCTTGAGACTCTGGCTAAGATAAAGATCATGGCCTTTGACAAGACGGGGACGATCACGAGGGGGGAATTTCAAGTGGTCGATTTCAAGCCCCTCAAGCCTGATCTCACCTCGGACGAGCTGCTATATTGGTAAAAAAAACATATAGTACAAATTTTTTAACAGAATGTTTGAGAAAAGTGGGAAATGTAAGTGATTATTGTATGTTTGGAGATGCAGGATATCGAGCATCGAGAGCAAATCTAGCCATCCAATGGCTGCTGCTCTGGTTGAGTTTGCAAGGACACATGGTGTTGAGCCCAAGCCTGATAGAGTTGAGCATTTCCAAAACTTTCCTGGTGAAGGGATCTCTGGGAAAATCGAAGACAACGAATTATACGTTGGGAACACGAAGATTGCATCAAGAGCAGGCTGTAGTGAAGGTATAACATTAAAGTAGCAAAGTTTAACAGTTCACAAAATGAATTGAAGTAGCATTTTTAACCAGAAAAGTAAAGACAAGTTTTTTTTTGGAATCCAGTTCCGAGATTAGAAGGTTATGATACAGAAGGGAAGTCTGTTGGTTATGTCTTCTCGGGGTCGTCTCCGGTGGCCGTCTTCTGCCTCTCTGACATGTGTCGAACGGGAGCCAAGGAAGCAATCGAGGAGCTCAAGTCGTTAGGCATTAAAACCGTGATGCTAACTGGAGATTGCCGTGGAGCTGCCATGCGCGCGCAGGAGCAGGTAAAACTAAACCTTTATGCCTCAAGATTTCTCCAAACTAGGCTAAAATGGATTGATACATTCTTGAATCTTTAAATGTATGGTCAAATTATCTGTAAATACACGAACTATGGTCAAATTTTGAATTTTTTTTCTCAACAGTTAGAGGGAGGTCTGGATGAGATACGAGCCGAGCTTCTACCGGAGGACAAAGCGAGTATAATCAAGGAGTCACAGGAGGAGGGACCGACGGCCATGATCGGGGACGGCCTCAACGACGCCCCGGCATTGGCCACAGCAGACATTGGGATATCCATGGGAATCTCAGGCTCTGCCCTTGCAACCGAATCCGGGGACGTTGTCCTCATGACAAATGACATCCAGCGCGTACCAAAGGCACTCCGCATCGCAAGGAGGGTGAGGCGTAAGATCATAGAAAACGTGATGCTTTCCATCTCCACAAAGGCAGCTATAATTGGGCTAGCCGTCGCCGGCCATCCCCTCGTCTGGGCAGCTGTGCTCTCCGATGTTGGAACATGCTTGCTAGTCATCTTCAACAGCATGCTACTTCTCAGAGGAACGGCGCCGACTAAATCTTGCAAGTCTACTTCTCACTCTCACAAACACAAACATCTCAAGTCTTCCTGCTGTGATGAGAAATCTCAGAAGCTCCAACCATGCTCTTCCAACAAGTGTAAGGGGGAAAAGATTGATCATCATCTTCATCAGCACAGCCATGGAGACTCTTGTGGAAGCAAGAAATGCTCGAGCGAGCACGCCCACAACGTGCAGAGCAAGGATCACAAGTGCTGTGACGGAGTTGATCAACATCTGCATCAACATGACTATCAGCATCAGCACAACCATGGCGACTCCCATGGAGCAAAGAAATGCTCGAGCTCCACGAAAGAGCACGCCCACGAGAATCAAGAATGCTGTGATAATAAAGTTGATCATCATCACCTTGGTATGGAATCACAGAATCACCACAACCATGGAGATTCTTGTGGAGCCAAGAAATGCTTGAGCTCACGCAGTGAAGACATAAGCCATCATCACCACCACCACCACCACCAGGTCCAAATTGATCATGATCATCTTGATTCCTGTGGAGCCAAGAAATGCTCGAGCTCTACCAAAGAGCACGCCAATAGCCATTCACACAGTGAAGCCATAACACATCATCACCACCACACCCAAATTGATCACGATCATCTTGCTATTGAATCACAGAATGATCACCACAGTCATGGTGATTCCTGTGGAGCCAAGAGGTGCTCGAACTCCATGGAAGAGCACGCGCATATCCATCCAAACGGTGAAAACATAACACATCATCACGACGACCACCATGTCCAAATTGATCATGATCATCTGGCGATACCGCACAGCCACGACTCTATGGATCACAAAGATGAGAGTGGTGGTGTAGAAGGCTGTAAGGGTAGTAGTGCAGGATGCGATGCGGGTGCGGCTTCGAAGAAGGTGCACCGTGGATGCTGCGACAGCTACAGGAGAGAATGCTGCATTAGAAATGGCCATTTTGAGAGCAACTTCAGAGGAGGGTTATCAGAGATAGTGATTGATTAGTGGTTAATGATTTGTGGTTAGTGATTGGGTGGGTGTATACTGTCAGGAATAAGACTTAGTTAAGGAGGAGGATGACTACAATAATTGTAAGTTTCATCCAAATATTGCAATATGCTTATTAGTTAGTTACAGCTTTCATGTCTTCACTACAAGCTTTGTAGGTTTATGCTACTCACTATTCATCTAATACAAATCCACCTATTCCAGTTTTTTTTTTTTTTAATCAGAAAAACAGAACCTATTCCAGTTACCACAATTATCCTAGTTTAGCTACTAAATACAAATTAATGAGCCATGGAAAAATCCTTGAATATTGGTCTTCAATCTTGGAGATGCTGGTTTGTTGGCTTCCATCTTTTACTAAAGTAAAAAGGAGAAGTGTCTGTGAAGTTATTGAGTGCGGGAAGTGGGAACCTAATGTGTTTGATGATACATAGATCATATATGTATAATTATATTACGATAAATAAAAATACATTTAAAATGTTTACATCGTTGCCCGTCTAGCTCAGTTGGTAGAGCGCAAGGCTCTTAACCTTGTGGTCGTGGGTTCGAGCCCCACGGTGGGCGTATT
>JAYJMF010000036.1:239933-292373 GCA_036873715.1 Salvia sclarea | reverse complement strand
TTAAAAACTTTTTTGTTAGGCTTTTTAAGTTTTTTTTTTATTATTTTTTGATGCCACGTATCATTTTATATACTATATTTAATGCCATGTGCGTAATTATGTGATTTTCCGGCGTGGCAACTAGATAAATTGGCTGGAATCCGATCACTAGGACACAAACATTAAAAATTTGAATATGTTATAAGTCGATTTGCAATTATGCTTAAGTTAGGGCACGGACGTAAAAAGGTCCATACGTTAGGACAAAACTTTTGCACACGGAATTTAAGGAGTAAAGAGTTAAAAAGTAGTGTAAAGTGATGATAGAAATATAAACTCTCTAGTCCCTCCGTCCCATTGATTTTGGGCACGGAAATTAAGGAAATAAAATTGACGAGTGTAAGATGGTGGTCTACATGTTTTTGTGTGTATTTTTTTTGCCAAAAAAATATGAAACATTATGAATGAGACACATAAAAAAGGAAAGGTATGACATTATAAATAAGACAGAGAAAATACTATTTAAAGTTATATGAGTAATAAAATTATTTTAAAAGTAAATACGACTGAAGCTATTACCGAAGGGAGGGAGCACTAACTAGTAACTAAGCCAACAAACGAAGCCTCCGCCTTATAAAATCTATACATCTAAATAAAAGCCCAACCCACCCGTATGCATCTTCAGATGGTCGAGGCGCCAATTTTCCCACTTCTGCGCGAATCTGTCTGTGCTCATCACAACCCTTCCCCTTCCCCTTCCCCTTCCCTCCCTCCTTTTCGACTCTACCCTTCCTCTATATCACACTCATCGTTTTAGCATCTCCCCCGCTTCCCGCTTTTTCATTCCCTAATTCAATTCAATTTTTTGAAAACCCTCGTATTCAATTAACAATTATCATCCCAGATCGCTCAGAAGACCAACCTAAATTTGTCAAAAAAGGTAACTCTCTCGCCGGTTCAATCCCTTCTATCTTCTGGTTTGTCAGTTTCATCAGTCAGGACTCTATTTTCGTTTGAATCTTTTTTTTAGCTTTTGGTACTGATTTGGGACAGTTACACGTTTGCATTGTGGATGCTAATTTGTATCGTGGTTTTGGTGAAGGGACGCACTTATTGGCTTCATGGTGGGTGATTATCGGTTGCTGTAACTGGTTGGTGCAGTCAATTGAAGAGGTAGTGTACAGAAGCCTGCTTGGGTGATTATTCTTCTTATATTCATATTTTCAGTTTTGTGCTTCTTATTTTGCCTTTTCTTTTCTTAATACTTTATTGGCCTTTTTATTGTTCTTCATTTTTCACAGATTGGATGGTTGTTGCGCAGTTTTGTCTTCATAATTTTACTCATTAAGTAAAAAGTTATAAACAGATTGAAGAATTAGTGGAATGGTTCTAAAATTTTGTACTACTCAATTTTAGCCCCTATGGAGTTGATACTGAGAAGGTTTAGGAGTTTAGACACTCACACTGCACATTTGATTAGGTGACTGTATCAACTAATAAGGATACATCTGTAAACATATTAGTTGAGATATTTTAGAGCTCTAACTTCTAATATATGTGATTGTGATAAACTGGTAATCACTAGTTCATGTGATTAAAAACAAATACAATTACAACCTTTGTTCCACAATGTATTAAAGCAGGAGTATAGTTATTTACATTTTGATCCTTTGATTGTCTATACACAACAGGTAAACCTAAGTTTTTATGGAACTTTGTCCGATAAAATTCACAATCTTTAATTTGTAGCCAGCAGTTTTCCTTCAAATGTTCGTGGGAATGACTGATAAAATTCATTTGAGCCCAACTTATAAGTTCGTATCTCATATCCAATCAATTACTTTTAATTCGATATGTTTTGATGTATGATGTATCCAATACCATTGAAGTAACTAACTATTATTCATAGATCTTCCTTATATAATATATCTAGAACCAATGTTCTAAAATGCTTAAGGCGGGCGGAACTGAGGCGTTTTGCCTCGGCGAGGCGGCAGCCTCGAGGCAGTCTTAGGCGTAAGCCTCGGAATGAAGAAAAAAAAATCACAAAAATTACAGTAAATATAAAACAATAGATAACAGCCCAAACATTTAATTTAAGGATTTGTAAATCTTAAAAGCATTAAATTAAATACGTAATGTGCATAAAGCCATAAGGAAATATTTCATCATATTTCATCAATGATTAATCATGTATTTACTGCTGGGAGAGAATGTTGCTACTGCTGTCTGATTCTCACTTTTTTTTCTTTAGTTTATGTTAAAAATTAATTTTAAGTATTTAGGGCTAGTTATGCTGGGTCGAGTTATCTTATTAGTTTTATTAAGTTTGGACCTTTAATACCGGCCCAAACGCCCTAAGAAACTCTAAAAAACCCGTAAAAAACTCAGTATTGCCTCGGAGCCACTTCGGACCGCCCTCAGTGCCTCAAGGCGCCTGCCTCAGTCCATTGAGGTGTAAGTTTTGAAACCGGGGTATGAGGCGGTCGCCCTGGAGAGTTTTTTCACTGTCTCGTGTAGAGGCGTGCCTCGAGGCGGCGGCCTCAAGACTCAAGAGTTTTTTACTACACTGTGTAAACATAGTATCAATGTGTAAGAGAATTAAGAGAAGTAAGTTTTTCTTTTTTTGGTGAAATGGGGAGAGGATGTGCTGGTGTTTGAATTCTTGACCTCACCCACCACACATGGATTAAAAATTTTGAACTCCAAATTCTGCTTTCTTGCTTTTTTTTCCTGAAACAAAACCCATTTTCCATATAATATGTGTCATTTACATAAAAAAAAAAATTAATACTTCAAAACATACACTTGTTCTGATTCTAAGCTTTTCTAAAACTTTTCCAGACATGATGTGGTTTCTTCCGGCAGAGTTTTCATCATTTCTAAAACAAATATTAACTTTGACCGTCATAGTTCTCTGAAATCCGATCTACATAACTCCATAATGGTTTCAATGCTTGACCAAACACTAAAGTCAATTAGAAATTTAAGAGGTTAGCTGAGCAATCACTAAGTGAAAGGCCACATATACAGCCCACTTGTGAAAAGGCACCGGTGACTTAAAATATTACCACCGTGACAGTTTAGCTAAACCTAATTTTGTGAGCTCTTCTTTTCCTGTCTCTAAAGAAAAGAGACAGAATTGTAAATCAAAACCCGTTATTTTTCTCTTCAAACTCACCTACAAGATCTTGATTGATTAGTGTAGTATCTCTTGATCTCTTATTATATTATTACTAGGTTACTGAAACAATTATTGTGTTCATATGTATCCATGCTTCTGAATATCATTTCATATTCCCATTGATTCATATAGAGAAGCCCTAGATTGGAGAATTATCTCCATATGACCTAGAAATGGGCAAATGATGCTATTGCTATTAAGTTGGAATTGAACTTTAATTTAATGATGAGATGAGAATTACAAAAAATCCTTACTTTAATTAATAATAATATATGGTTTTCGATGTTGCTATGTTGGCCCTTGGGAAAGACGATGCTTTTGGTGTCATTGAATCTTGAAATGACTAATGACTAATGAGTAGTTTATTTATTTACTTTTTGTCGTTTTTTTGGTTTTGATTTTTTGTAGGGGGGCGTGAACACATGGATAGTAGATGGTATAGTGGTAAACAGGAGATGCACATGAGAAGGCAGCAAAAGGATAATGAGGTAAGGTTTGTCGATTTAATTTTGTGCTTCTTTTCTTTATGTATGTTCATTTTGAATGTGGTTGAATGCTAGATTTCTAAAGGTATGATAAGTTTTATGTACTTAACCAGATGACAATTGCTACTTAGAAGAGAAACCTCACTCTGATATCTACAATATGTTTGTGCCTACATGTGCACCGTGCTTTTGTTTCATTATGCATTCTTCTGGTTCAAACTATGTAGTTCTACGTCAAAGTTTATTCTAATTTCCTTCTAAATCTTCTTCAATACAGTCTTGTTGTTTTTTATATTACTTGATAAATTGAGTCATTAGGAGCACTGAACACCTATGGGGAGTAATATGTTAGATACTTATTGTCGCTGTATTTCTCAACTTGTTATTTAGGTTCTGCCTATAGTCTCAATCTTGTGTCATATTCTACTATGTTGTTTGCAATTATATTTGAGGCGATCACATAACATGACTCTTACTGCAAGGACATTTTTTATGTTTCCTTAGGCATATGAGGCTACTGTTCTTGAGGATCTTGCAGAGGATTTCCGTTTACCAATTGGTCATAGAGTCACCGAGAATGTGGATTTGGATAATGTGGAGCAAGCATCTTTAGACAGACAGCTGCCATCATCAAATGTTGGATTTAGGCTTCTGCAGAAGATGGGATGGAAAGGGAAGGGGCTTGGAAAGGATGAACAAGGTCTGTTTGGCTATGAACTACCTTTGCTTGTCCATGTCTGACTTTGGCACATTTCATTTATCTCATAAGTGGTGGTCTCTTATTTAATTGGCTCAATTGTTGGGTTGGTATGTATGTGGACTCTATGCTCCTAGCATCTACCTTGTGTTGTCTATGCTCTATGTTCTATTACACACCTTGCCTTAGGGCTGCTACCTATCCTTATGGTCTTCTTTTTCCGCAACTTGTTACATGTAGGGATAATTGAGCCGATAAAATCAGGAATAAGGGATGCAAAATTAGGTCTTGGAAAACAAGAAGAAGATGATTATTTTACAGCAGAAGAAAACATCCAGCGAAGAAAGCTTGATATTGAAGTTGAAGAGACCGAGGAGCTTGTAAAGAAAAGAGAGGTATGCATATCAACTTGTCCTGGATGTTCTCTCAAAAAAACTTGTCCTGGATGTCAGAAAAAGTATATTTATATATTCAATCTCTGGGTAATATGGAGTTAATTTTTTACTTTTTCCAAAACAAACATCTAATAGCAGAAGGCAGCATATAGCTTATATGTGTGCCTTTTGATGGGAATGGTATATCATAAAGGGAACATCAACTTTGGAAGATCTTGAGAATTTCGTGAAGTTTTTATTACCTGGTGGCTTCTACTGCCTGCTTTCTGCACATTATTAAAATCCAGGTTATAGCAGAGCGTGAGCAGAAAATTCAAAGTGAGGTGAAAGAAATACGGAAGGTGTTCTACTGTGATCTCTGCAACAAGCAATATAAATTGGCAATGGAGTTTGAAGCCCACCTAAGCTCCTACGACCACAACCACAGAAAGGTTTGTTTTCCCATTTTATGCATATGCTCACTTTCCAGTTCTACTATAGATTGCTTTATTAGCCTTGGAATTTAGTCTTCATTTAATTTTCTGGTCTTCAGAGGTTCAAAGAAATGAAAGATATGCATGGGAGCAGCACTCGTGATGATAGACTGAAAAGAGAACAGCAACGTCAAGAGAGGGAGATGGCTAAGTTTAAGCAGATGTATGTCCTCGTTATCAACCAGAACCTGTTTCATCTGTTAACTAAAAGTTAATAAATATGAAGTGGTTACTAGTGTTTTGCTGGTTATATTTTCAATTAAAGATTTCTATCTATTCTGGACAGGGCTGATACACATAAGCAGCTGCAACAGATGCAGAATCAGGAGGAAGCTGGATCTGTTCCAGCTCCTGCTGGACCAAGTAGTGCTACTGCAGTTGCAGACCAAGATCAGCGAAAAGTTTTGAAGTTCGGATTTTCTGCAAAAGGCAGCACAGCCAAGGTACCAGCAGTTTCTTTTGCTTACTTGTTTAGATTGTATCATAATTGTTGGCTTTTTATCTCTTCCAGCTGTTGCTTTATTGTTTTGAGAGCATTGCATATTATTTCTTTCATCTTTTGTTTCATGATAAAGTTAAAATACTCCAGAGTGATCTATACTTGAAGATAAGAGTTAATAACAACAAAATGTGATGTGCACTAATGCAAAAACTCTATTGATGTTCTGGTTATAGTCCCACATCAAATAATGAGTTCATAGTGCTTGTTGCTAATGTAATATGAGCAAATCCTCTATATAAAACTAATTCAAGACTTGTAGAAAGTTTGCCCGAACGCACCCAACCTTGGGATATAGGCTACATTAATTTGTTCAACTGAAAATCCTCCGTCCACGAAAAATGTTCACTTATTTCCTCTTTCCTCCGTCCACAAAAAATGTTCACTTTCCTGTTATGGACATGGACTCAACATAGTCCTCCTCACATGTTGTGGGTCCCCTTCTTCACTAACTTTACAATTCAATACAATTTTGTTAAAACCTGTGCCGCTAAAGATTATGATGTTTTTTGTGGACGGAGGGAGTATTATTTAGGAACATAATCGCTACTGATCAAGTAAAGACCACTGGTCATGTCATCTGTAAGTTATTTCATGTAAGTTATTTCATGTGTTTTAGATTCTTAGTAAGGAGTCTTAGTAAGGAACATGAAACTTAGTAAGGAGTCTTCGTTCATGTGTTATTTCATTTGTTGTGTTTTAGATTCTTTTGATGCTAGTATATGTTGTTGCCAATCATAATAAGCCTTGATGTTGATGAAGCAGAGCTCTATAAGTAATTCTGCAAAGAACAAGAAGCCAAAGGTTGCTGTTGCTTCAGTTTTCGGAAATGACAGTGATGAAGAATAGAGAATTTTCCGACGTTACCAGCAGATATCGTATTACTTTGAGAGCTCAGGAACATCTCACTTGACCACTGAGTATACTTCAACTGATAAAATTGTAATCCATCTGGATACCGTTAACTTACAAGAAGTTTGTCTGGAGTAGTGGACATGACTCTTTAACAATGTTTATCTGCTTACTTCTGCTGCACTATGTTTGAACGAGACTATGGATGATAGATTTTCAATGGCATAGATGGTCGGTAGCGTGAAAGTAGCCACAGTCTGAAGAGCTTCAGTGACATTCAAAGGCTTAGTGTATCATCGTATCTACATTTTTCAGATGTTGTACCTTGATATATGCCTCTAATCTCTATTTTCATTGCAGCTCAAGGCCTCAAATCCTTCTTGTAGATTTTGATTCTGAATTTTAACAAAAGTGGAGTTTGACTGTTCTAAAATTTTGAACTTAGGTCCCGTTTGGTAGCTTTGATATAGCAGGGTAGGATAACTTTATTTGTATAAAATCATGTGTTTGGTAGCAAAAGTTTTTATATTTGAGGCCTGGTATCAAACGTGGTTTCGAGCTTATTATGCTTATTTACACCGTTTTGAGCCTATACGAAACCCATGAACTTCGACGGATATAATTTGACTTGAATGAACAATGAAGAATAATATGATTTCCTCTCCCAAAAGTCAAACATCATCATTTTGAAACAACCTTAGAGATGTCAACTACAAAGACACCAGCTTTGCCCTCTTCGACAAGATTCATCGAGACCCCGACGCATCAGTCGCCGAGAAAGGATATATCTCAAAGAGACACATTTACGTTAGGCCCGGCCCAATTAATATATAAATAATGAGAGTGACAACAATAATAGGGGACGGCAAACAATAAACGGCTATGCCTTCGGCTTCGATAATTAATATATAGATAATGAGACCGGCAACAATTATGCTTTTACGGCTCGCTCCGGGTTCGCCTTCGGCTCCTCCTCGCTCGACTCATGGCTTAGAATAGGAGCGGCAAATAATTGGCCTAACGTTAGGCCGGCCTAACGCAAATATTTGTCATTATTTTTACGTTAGTAGATTTACTTGTTATATAGTAATGAAATATAAGTCGACATAGTTATGGATCATTTCTCAACCAAAACAGAAAATGTGTTTCACAATATCTGATCATAGACACATTATATTATATGAGATTATATATTTTTTTCCACAGTTATATTATATTCTCTCTTTTCTTGACAAAATTATATTCTTTTATTTTAACCCTGCATTTATCGCCATATTGAGAACGTTACACATTATGCTCTTCATAATGAGAATGAGAACGTTACATATCGACAAAAAATAGTTTAATAACCGAACCATACATAATCATAATCAAACTATTCATATTTCTAATGAGAACGTTACATATTATACACGATTATAATTATAATTAGTTATTATCCAAAAACTATCAAATGACAAAACTAAAAAAAAAAAAAAAATGGGGAAAATCCAGTTAGACCCATAAATATATTTTTTTCGTACAAATATATTCAAAATATGCTAGCAACAATGTTTCATTGCTTAACTTTTATTTAATTTTTTAAGGATTTAATTTTTTTAAATAGTCTGTAATATGTGACATGATGTTTACGTGTTCGGAAATGGAATTTTGTGATCGTAATTATGTATAGCTCAAAATATTTATACTAATTTTTTTGTGGAGAATTTGAGAAAATATACATGCATAGTTGGAAACTAAATTCCGCTGCAAAAATCACCTGAGCATTTCATTTCATCTCAAATCATACAAAACACCAAAATCTTCAAAGGAATCATGAATCAAAGCTCTCGGTTTCATTTCACCAACAGCAGCAGCCACAGAAGTTAAATCACTGGTTTGATATCTCGCTTTTAATTAATTGTAAATGCGATCGCGTATCATTCTTCCTGTAGAATCCGCAGCTTTTTAGGTTTTCATGCTGAGATTTTGGCGAGGAGCTGATTTTTTTCTTTTTTTTTTGTTTATTGAAGTTCAATAATAGGCGAAAAGTTTTATTTTAGCTGAATTTTGGTTTTGCAGCGATGAGATTGTTGTTGATGAGAAAGGCGAATGCAGTAAATTTTGAGTGAGGGTATAAAATCATATATTCATTTTTGACCAGTGATTGCGTGGATATTCTTCTTCTGTAGGTGTTTTGGGGAACGCGTTTTTGTGTGTAATTGGTTAAATTCATGACTATTATGCTGTCTGCCTTCTGGAATTTATTCTCTTGCAATTTCATTCGTTGGTTTCGCCGTTGCGATTTCGTCTAATTTTGGTTTTGAAGGATTCATTGAGGTTTTTTGCCAGCCTATGTTTTATTGTTTGATTGCTCATCTGTATGTTGCTTCAGTTGGTGATTAATTTGGTTGAGAAATGAAGCAGTATTATTGATGTTTTTAGCAGTACATTAGCTACTTGCTTTGTTGTGAGAATCTTTGAGTGTGTTATGTGAAATTGTAAAGCAGTGATTTGAATTTCTATGAATGTGATGGAGTTTTGCAAGCAAAAATAAGTGGATTTCAGATCTTGTGTTCAAAATTCAGTCCCAAAAATTCGAGGCCCAAATGTGATGGATCCGGTTTTCTTTTTTATACGCCTAGAATAGATACAGAGGGAGGTTTGAGCACGCCGAAACATGATTATGGCTCCAAAGAAAGATCACTTACGGTAGTTTCGGGTTTAAAGGATCGGAAGCTTATTGGATATAAAGGAATACTTCTTTTCACATTCACTTTTGTTCTGGAATGAAATTGTACATTTGTGAGGATTATCATATCCCCCGTGGGTTCCTTATCAACAACACAGAGGAAAAGAGAATCCATCTGTCTCTGTTGAATGAAAATCACATTCTTATGGATGCCTTGAAGCATTTGTTTCTTTAAAAAAGCTGGTTTTGTGACCACTCATCCACATCAACACGTGGACAGAGACTGCTGATTGGGCTAGTTATTCATGGAACATCTCTCGACTCTGCTTTCGCTTTGCACCTTATGGTGGGATTGCAGCAATGGTGATAAGGATTGCAGGCTGCTTATCCAAAGGTAAATGCACTCTCTTTCTAATCATGGGCGAGTTTTGTGTATTTTTACTATTCTTTTTCTTCGAAAACCATCGCTGTCTCCGGGAATCCCCATTTTTAGTAGTGTATTCCTCCTGTTAATTATTGGTTCATTGTCTTGGCTCTACTAATTTAAAACTTTTTTGCTTACTTGAATTTCGTCTAGAATGATGTGCTCCAATTATCTAGTCGAAGTGCTTGCTTAGAAATGTCCATTCACCACTACCCGGGCGAAATACAGAATCTTTTTGGGGAGTTTTACAGCATGGGCAAATTTGGACCAACTTCACTTATTATTACAGTAGGCTAGGTTAGAATTTACATCTTAAAGTGTAGTGCATGCCTGCTCATCAATTACTAGGGATGATTCTTTGCTGGTTTCGAAAATCAACTATACTTTCATTGAGCCATACCTATAACTATAGGCTTATTTCACCCTTATTTGCATCACTCTTATTGTAGTTGACATTACACATAAATATGCGTCAGCTGTACGCCATGTAAGTATCCATGCACGCTAGTGATCGTGAAAACTGACTAATTCTTTTGAAGGTTTTGTCTTAAATGATTGTAATAAGAATAATGACACTATATTACTATGTATATCATCTTCTATTTGCCTCATTTTGAAAGAGACTTTAGGGCGGCTAAAAAAAGTGACAGGGGGAGGGGGGTCTGGTGGATTAGAGAAATTGTGATATTTTCATGGATCCCTTGGAAGTGGCACACAAGGTACCGTAATTTTCTGGCAAAAGTTATAACAGTTAAAAGTGGTATCCCAATTATTAACAAGCGACTGAGTCAGAAAAGTTTGATGAGGATAAGAACTCCTTGTGTCACTAGTGTATGAATATGAGAGACTTCAAGTCCTTTTCATTTGCTCTTTCTAGTTTCTCTTACAGCATCCACGATATATGATTGGTCAGCAAGAGTGATTGTTCTAGCATTTACATTCACTAATTAATAACACACTAGTTATGCAAGAAATGTCGACATCTTTAACAGCTTGTAGTTTTGGTCTTGTCTTGGCTAACCATTTATATGTATTAGATTCTAACATATTATGTATCTGTATATGTGTGAGTGGGGTCCTTGCAATGTTCATTTTATCAGCCCTTCCTTTCCAATTCAGTGAGTTCTACTTGTTTTAGAAGGGATATTAATGCTTAAATTTCATTTGAATGCATTGTGCATGCATGCATGTGTGTAATATCATGGGGGATTTGGAGGTGGAGCGAGAAGGGACACCATGACACTGAAACTTTTAACGGTAAAGGGACACGTGTTAGAATGTGCTGGGATGACAAAAACCTCAGCTGTAAGAGAATATTGTGTGTGCATGTCTTTGTATGTTCTTACCCAAGGACAGAATCTTTTCTCCATCTCTTCATTTATATGTGTTACTCACACAGTTTCTTCATTTCTAAGTCTGACACCACTTCTTGATATTTGTGGAGGCATTTACAGATTTGCTACGAAAAATATAAACTAATCTACCATTTACTTTGATGGATTGATTATGTTTTATCTATCTATCTATCCTATCACACAAAATAAACTCCCCTCCATTGGTGGCCTTTCCTATCTCTAAGGGGTAAAATAAACTCCCCTCCATTGGTGACTATACAATATATGTATCACTAATAAGTTGTCTTATTAATATTAGTAGGATTTAGATATCTCAGATTAAATGGCTATAAATAAATAAAAAATCTGACTATGAAAAACTATAACATAGTGTAACATGAGTGGTTGGTCTATTAAACTTCTTAGTAATTATTTAACTCATTGTGCCCATCTATATAGATCACCGGATAGCTCTTCATTAAACTATGTCTTGCTGTTGAACATGTTAAAGTTGATAATGTTTCCATATCATATAGAACTATTTTTTTTATTTTGAATGATTTTTACTATACTTTCAAATTGTCTTGGACATCTGAAAACAACTGCAAAATATCATAAAGTTTTGAAACCAAGAGTCCAAGATAATACAGCGCACTAAAAGTACACATGGAAATGGGGGACCTCCCAATCTTTTTCTCCATTATGTGTAGAGCTTTCTCACCTATATATAGCACATGCAACCTTAGGCTCTTTTCCTATTTAAACCAGAAATCCCATCTATTTTCACTTGCTTTGTGCTATATCTTCTTATTTTATACAATGGAGGGAAATCAACTGCAATGCCAAGCTTCCTACTCGAGGAATGCTCTATTCAATCAGGTTAGTTTATCTTTTACCATAGCAAAAATATTTTCCTTAATGAAGTTTTATCATATGAAGTTATTTGAAGCTTCCTACACGAGAAGGTTGGCAATGTTAGTCTGTCAAATTTAATTCATATGAATTTATCTTTTTGAAATGATTTTTTCTTCCGTATATCACAAGAATCAACCTTTCTTTTATTTGGATTTCATACAAAATTCCTAAAGGAGGAAACCATCCCCATAAGATTTTCTCTCTTAGTACATTCTTGAAGAAGGTCAGCGCTTTTATCCAAATTCCTGGTGTTAAATAACAGTCTTTGGAAGAACTGATATTGAATTGATCGATATAATTGAATGTGATGTATTGGTATCATGTCTGCCTCGTTAACTAAGTGTTGCTCGTCTCTCAGGGATATCTTGATGAACAGTTCCTTCAACTCGAAGATTTGCAAGACGAAGCTAACCCTAACTTTGTGGAAGAAGTGGTCAAGCTATTTTACACAGACTCGGCCCGCCTCATTCGTAACATAGAACTAACACTGTAAGTCCCAAAAAAATATCACCGTCGTATTCTACCTTACTAATAATATCAAAAGAAATGTCCCTCGCTGAATTTGTAATTTTTATAACGTTTATTCGTTACAGAGAAAATAGCCCCTGGGACTTTGAAAAACTGGACAATATTATGCATCAGTACAAGGGTAGCAGCTCTAGGTATGTACATGGCTTATTTTCCTATAAATTTCTGGTGTTTATTTAATTATTTCATCATACGCTTTATTTAATCTGTATCTGCAGCATTGGTGCCAAAAAGGTCAAGAAGGAATGCACACAATTTCAAGAATACTGCAAAGCTGAGAACATTGATGGGTATTTTGTTTCCCTACCATTTTATACAATGCCCATGTTTTATAATATTACACCATTTTGGCAGGGAATTTTTTATTTATCATTTATTATTTAACCTCTGTGTTTTGGATTATTCTACTAATTTTTTAAGCTATTGCAGGTGCATGAGAACATTCCAAGATGTAAAACAAGAGCATGCAGCCCTCAAGAGGAAGCTTGAGCACTATTTTCAGGTCTCTCTCTCTCTCTCTCTCTCTCTCTCTCTCTCTCGATCAATAATTAAATAATAAATTTAAAGGCCACACGGCCGAAAATGAATGTGAAAATCTCTGTGTGTGTGTGCGCGCGCGCGCAATTTTAAATTTTTAACGTTGGTTTTTCTTGTCGGAATTTCAGCTTCTAAGAGAAGGTCGTTAACTTGCCTACGTGGACGTGCAAGGAACGAAGATAATGATGCCAAATAAGTAAATGAGTTTTTACTACTTGTAGAATGGGAGAACTTGTGACTAAACAAGTGGATGTTACTTCTTGTAGAAATGAAATAATTTTTGACCTGTTGAATGCGAATGATCAGTTCCGTACAATTTTTCGTGTTGATTTAGATGCTCCAATCTCTAAATTTTGCTTTTCTTCACAAATTATATTCTTAATTATCTTTCAATTATTAAGAATGAATTATTGAAGTTATGTTTTCAATATATAGTTAGTTGGATAATTGACAAGGATGGACTCAAGAAACTTCATTATTCAATTTAGATCTCATAAACACAATGATGTAACATGGATTCTTGGACTCGAGAAACATCATTATTCATTTGAAGATCTCATATACCATTGTGGCCCATTTCACATATTCCATTCGTCATGATTAAAAGTTTCTCCCAATGATAAGATGTGGCTCAAGGCATTTTTTGTGAAGGCCCAATTTTAACTTCTAAAAAAGAAGAATAATTGAATCGGAACTATTCCATTATGATTGGATGCGTTCTCTTTGGTCAAGAAATAATCGTGGAAAAACGAGGGGAAAAAATTTTCACCTTGAATTCCCCCTTTCTACAAAAACAATTAATTTCACTCTTTCTTATCCCTTCTTTTCACTCCAATTAATGAGAAAAAAATATTATCACACCAAAAAAGAGAGAATATTTTCACAATTCATTGGTGAAATAAGGGAATAAAAAAGAAAAATAGACGAGGAGAAAAGAGAAAAGAGGAATTTAAAGGTAATTCTTTTTTTTTTTTCCTTCCGGCTATTTTTCCCACGAATCGAGGATATGAGTTCAAAGGGTGAATTTAAAAGAGAGAAATGCTTATTTACCCAAATTCATAATAAAAAATTATTTTTATCAACTACTATAAAAACATGCACCCCATATCCAAAGTTACGAAAATACCCTTGATGGTGATAGCGTATAGCGACTTATTGGCGAGCGCTACATATTATTGGCGAGAGCCACAATTTATTCTCTCCAATAAATCGTGGCTCTTATTGGCGAGAGTCACAATTTATTGGAGAGAGCCACGATTTACTGGAGAGAGCCACGAGCTCTCTCCAATAAATCATGGCTCTTATTGGCGAGAGCCGCAATTTATTGAAGAGAGCCACGATTTATTGGCGAGAGCCCGTACATGTAGCGCTCGTCAATTAGTCGTCATACACTATCACCATCAAGGGTATTTCCGTAACTTTGGGTATGAAATGCATGTTTTTACAATAATTGATAAAAATAATTTTTGGTTATGAATTTGGATATTCCCTCAATTTAAAAAGGGTGAAAATTTTAGAACCTAAAAGAACGCACGGATCGAGAAAAGAGTTCAAATACATCTCATCCACACATACTCAATTTAATTTGTTACTCTGAGATGCTATTAATGTTCAGGTTTCAACTTTTGAAAATCCATTTTTTTTATCACTCGATTCACTCCTTACCTGTGAGCTTGCATGTTTAATGATCACATTTATATGTTGGTTCTGAAAAATGTACAAAATAAATGCATCACAACAACCAGTTGATATCCAGAATTTATTAATTACTAAATCTTAATTAACAAAAATCCATGACATAATGATTATGCCGCATTAAAGCATGTTTTAACAGACTGTAGTAAGAAAATGACTTGCAATTCTTACTATAAACAAAATCTTTTCAAATACTATAGCAGAAGTGATAATTTTGAGTGATGCATTGAAGGGTAAAACTTGGAAGTAACCAAAAGCACACCATAATATCTACTAAAAGAGCAAACCAAATCTAAAATGTCTTACAACACCGATCCTGATCCTACAACCAACCCGACAAAAATGAAGCAATCACACAAGGAGGGCGATAAAGCAAGCGAAAGAAACGAGCTGCTGAGAATTGCTTTGCCCAAAACAACAACCGTAGAAACTAAAGAACACCCAAGAAATCAAAAAACAAGGAGGTAACATCACCCACCCGGATATCATGCGTTTCATATCTCATACATTAGAACCTCACAGATGCACATAATAAATATACATTTGCACCGGGATGAGGATAATACCGTATTAGGGGACAAAGTCGATATCCTTGAAGTACTCGTGCTCGAGAGCAGCCCTAGCCGTGATTCTTTTGCTAGGGTCTAAGCAGAGCATTTTCTGCAAGAGAGAAACAATAAATGAGTTGTCTTAGCATGAGTATCTTTCTTGATCAAAATTGTTTTCAACGATCAACTAAAATAGAGAGGGATTGTTTCTCCTCTTTGCTAACTCTAGATGAGAAATAACTTCAACTGAAATCAACTTACACGAAGGAGGTCAAGGCCTAATGAATCAAGATTTGGTACCACAGTTGCTAGATCCTGCAAATAGAGATATCAATTAAAACTTGAATCTTCTGATAGTTTCAAAGAAAGAAACTGAAAAGGTAAACATGTTCGTTAATCACCTTGGCTGGCCATTTGGGAAATGATGATTTAAAATCCGGCAATGACGTCACTCCAGGCCACGTGTCTTCAGTTGGGGTTCCCATGACCCTTCATTATATAAGACAATATTAATAAGGTAACTTCGTTATGAGTCCCAGTTGACGATTGTGAAAAGGGATTTGTCATTCCAGATGTATCACCTAAAAATTCTGAAGAGCTCATCAATTTCAGAGTCCCCAGGAAACAATGCATGCTTGTTTACCATTTCGGCAAATATACATCCAACAGACCACACATCGACAGGAGTAGAATAGTGCCGGGAACCAAGGAGTATCTCCGGAGCCCTGTACCATAGAGTCACAACCTGCAAAAGAGGTTGATGGTTTAAGTTTAAGACAAGAAAAGGAGACGATCTATTGCCTAATTTGTAAGAGATCCTTTCTTGAGTCAGATTTAAGATGATTGTATTCCTTATTTCCATTACAGCTCAAGATCACAGATACAATATGAAGGAGTTTACAAATGTTGGGTTTCTCATATGTCATGTTTTAGAAGATCCAAAACAGTTCTCACTTTTCACAAGTCACAAATATGGTATCAACTTTGAAGCATTTACCTCATGTGTAAATGTCCTGACTGGAATACCAAATGCTCGGGCCAGTCCGAAGTCTGCAAGTTTCAGTGAGTTGGTACGTCGATCAATTAGCAAGTTTTGAGGTTTCAGGTCTCGATGAAGAACACGATGTGAATGACAATAGGCGATTCCACATAGTATTTGGTACAGAAACGTCTGTAAGAGTGAAGTCAACTTAGCGATAATATCAATTTGCAAGCAAAAGACTATATTATAAATTAATAAATACACACGCATACAAGTAGTTATAATTTCTCCACTAGTTCAAAATATTAACTTCTAATCATAGCAATATTCACAGAATAAGATAAACGCAGATTGAAGTCACTCACTTTAATCAGACGAGGATCCTGTGAGAACTCGGGACATGAATCCATGTGTTTCTTCAAATCCAAGTCGAGGTATTCAAATACCAAATACAAACGCTTCTCACTGTGCACCACATCCTGCAACCTGTTACCCAAGCATTAGAGGAAGTTTAATGCACGAATGTTAGAAATCGGAGGTAAAGTTACCTAAACCATAGTAAATATCATATAAATGAAAGATAACTTTTAACGCCAAACAAATTTGCATTTCGATCATACCTAACGATATTTCCATGCTGCATCTCTTTCAAAAGAGAAATCTCTCTGATAGCAGTGCTCGGAACCCCCTCATCCTCTTGCTCCAGCCGGATTTTCTTCAGGGCAATCGTTTCATTGGTTACTCGATCACGAGCTTTGTACACTACTCCATACGTTCCCTCACCAATCTTCTCCACTTTTTCATACTACACCATTAATCACAAAATATCAGAACTCATCACAATCATTACATTATCAATCCATGAATTAGTGTGAGCAAGGTTTACCTGCTCCATCTATGACCACTGATCTGATCCACACAGCCAATCGCCAGAAAATGAAACGAACACAGAAAAAAGAAATGTCAGTTTTGAAGCACATATCACAGAGATTTCGACTTGATCGACAAATTTAACTGTAGATCACTCATTTCTAACAAACGGCCAATTGCCAGAAAATGAAATGAAACACAAAAAAAAAGATTGTCAGGTATGAAGCACATATCACAGATATTTCTACTTGATCGACAAATTCAACCGGAGATCACTCATTTCTTAACAAAAACAATGCTGAAATCAACTAATGTAGCGAATCTATCTTCGACTTTGCATCAAATCGCCTAGATCCGTGATTCTGGATCAATTTCAACCAGCTAATCACACATATAAAATCACGAAACAAATTTCAAATCCAATGTAGATACAATTCAACGCAATGCCAGCAAAACTACAAACATATGCTGCATTCACTCACGTTACGAGCAAAATTCCAGCATAGAAACTACCAAAAATAGTAAAATCAACATGCATTCTCTTCATCTCGAGAAATTAAGCTCAAAATCGCAAATCAACCGCAAATCACTACTCAATTAAGTAAACAAAAAACCGATTAGAATGAGCTTCAATCTCACAGGAGATCAATCGCTGCTAATCAGTCAAAAGCAAGTAAGTAAAAAAAAAAAAAAAATACAAACATTAAAAAAAAATCAGATGATGCGTGAAGCAGGACAAAAAACACAGCTAGCAGAGTTGCATTTTGATTAAAATGCAAATAATGCAAAATCAAGCAGAAAAAAAGAAAAAACTGGAGAAATGATGGAGTTTTTACGTACCAGAGATCGATGAATTGCAGAGAGAGAAAGAGAGGAGTAAAAAAAGGAGGGAATGGGCTGAGTTTACTGCAATCTCGCCGAGAGAGAGCTTTCATATAGGGTTGCTCTTTTGATTTATTTATCTCTTTTCCATTTCACATTTATCCATTGGTTCAACGTTTTGACCAAAGGTAAGTCGAGTCACTTTCTTTGCTTTTCCTTTTCATTTCTTTTCTTTTCTTTTTTTCCCATTTACCAATCTTAATTATTTATTCTAAATATTATAGAAAAATTATATTTGTTCCGTCACGTTTATCTCGTCCTGCTTTTAATTTCGTTACATTGATAATGTCATATTTTCTTTTTCGGCAAAATATGGTTTGCACTACCTTACATTTGTTTACTCTATTTCATATATTATCCGTGCTTAAAAGTAACAGGACAAGATTAATGGGACCAAAGGAGTATTTCTATGTGATGATGTTTTAACGTTTTAACAACCATCCCAACGTATGTGAGATTATAAATTAATATCGAGCTATATTATCTTTATTGTTACTATATTTTGTAATCTTCAACAGTTGAGTGTTGACTAGCAAGTTGAAATTCACGCGAGGTGTAAATGGAAGATAAACAAGTAGTAGGAAATGTTATTGTTTTGGGAATGCCGTGAGTATTTCATGTCATGATGTTTGAACTTTTTTAACAACCATACCAACTTATGTGAAATTATAGATCAATATTGAGATACAAAATGATATATTCCTTTTTACACGTCTCCTGTTCGCTGGGTCGTGGGATTGGTGAGATCCAGTGTTGCAGTCAATCACAAGGTTTTTGCCTTGGTGATTTCTACGTCTAGAGCTTGGCATCCTGCCAGGGCTAGGACTGACAGGTCTCTTGGGTTCTGTGCTCGGTTTTTCTTCTTTGTGATTTTCGTTTTGTTGCTCTCTTGTAATAGACGAGTACTCTTTTTCCTTACCCGGTGTTTTTTCTAAGGGAGTTTTCGCTGGGAAGATTTTAACGAGGCTCGACCCCTTGACTGAGCCTGTTCTTTCAGGGGTTTTGTTCTAGGTCCTTTTTCTTTTTCAATAATAATCTGATTTCACATTTGAATACAAAATTATATATTCTCATATTATTGTGTATCATGTGTACACTTATTTATGAAAGTGGTACCCTTATTACTAACTAACATCAATGGTTTAAGAAAGGATTAAAATATATTATTATATACTTTATTATGTCGGCCGGAAATAAAGGTGCTCGAATAACTAAACTCTACAAACCATACAAAATCAAGTACACGTTTTCTGCAAACGTCATAGACTTTCTCTATTTCATCAAAATGTATTGGTATTTAATTTACAACAATTATAAATATCAAATCTTTAAATTTGATTTGTCATTATTGGATGTTTATAGTATTATTACAATTATAATTATAATATGACTTTTTTGTATGGAAGTATTTGAATGACGTTGAATATGAAGGGAAATTGTTTATATGTTAATGTTATCAATGTTGTGTGATATCTATGCTAAAAATAACATTCCGACTATTTCCATGCTTCAGAATAATTATATCCAATGAAGATGATTTTTCCCCACCAAATCCCAACAAATTTTGTTATGTGGTTCCTGGAAAATTTTGTTATAGGTGTTCAATAAATTTTAAACATATATACTTTTTTGAAAAGAACTAATTTTAAATATTATTGATGGCACTAAAAAGTAGAAATCGATGCTACGCCCACACAAGGCCCATGACCAGTAATGGGGTCATATTTGGGCCTAAAATTAGAAACTAAACTCATACCTTTTTTTATCCAAGTTCCATCGATAACCAAAATTAAAATATAAATTTTTACAAAATATTAGTACAATCTTTTCTATGAATAATAACACATAAGCACTATTCTCAATCTTTATTCTTTATTGTAAAGGTGTATAGTTTGGGTCTCAATAATTTATGTAGATATTTTTAATTTTTAATTATTCATCTCCAAATAATTGCATGCTTATATTACAAAAGGAAAACTGTTCGCTTCTGAAATATTAAAAAATTGTCGATATCCACATTCCCCAAATAAATATGATGTTGACACCCAATTATTTGTCTTTATTACAAAACAATGATAATAGACGTACTAAATTAAATTATTACGCAACATATGATTTAATATATTCATGCCATTTTTATATATAATTCGATTTATATAAACCATCAAAATATGGGAAGTGTTATGAGAGGTTGTTGTCGTTGCAAATAACGTTGGCCCATTCATTGAAATTCTGGTGTAAGTATAAATGAAGGCAAACGACTTTCCAACTATATTTTTCGTGCTTCTTTTTTTTTTTTTTTTTTCTATTTTGCATATCTTTTTTTTCATTGCTTATTTATTTAAGGAAGTTCACTTTTTAAACGCCAGTAAACAATGGGATCATCTGGAGAAAATAAAATTACTGCTCAAAATTGTGTCCAAGGTAATGCAGTATTTTGAATTTATTAATTATATATTTTTATTTTAACTTCATCGTCACGATTTGATTTGATTTTTTATGGTAAATTCCCTCCTTTTTATTCAGAAAGTGTAAATAATTGTTTCAATTTTCAGCCAGTGCTATCGCTGGATTCAAATCTGCAGTTGTTGCGGGCATTGCTGCAACAATTCCTACGGTAAGTTTATTTAAATGTTTTCTAAAATGTACAAATACATGATCTACACATTGAGAATAACTATTGCAACATACTTAAATATATTTTTGCTTACGAAAATAATTATAATATAGTATTTGATTTTGCATTGAGGAAACATGAGTTGTTAATTGTTATACAACTAATAATATTACTTCCATAATTAGTAAATGATTTATTTATTGGGGTTTCAAGTCAAGAGATTAATCAAAAAACTACAAAAGTTGATAATATTTGGAGTTATCACCCAACATTACAGACAGAGTATTTTAGTATTTAATTTTAATCAAATTAAAAACCTCACATTAAAATTGTATATTCATATTATATTATATTTGATTTTGTGATTTCAGTTAGTTGCGGTACGTACAATTCCTTGGGCAAAAGCAAATATCAACTACACTGGTCAAGCCCTCATCATATCTTCAGGTATAAAATTCCACAATTTCCAATAATAATTAATATTCCCTTAAACTCGCAAAAAAAATTCATTCTCACAACTATCAGAAATAAAAGTAATATTTCAAATTCCCATAAAAATGTATTTTTAGTATAAAAAAAACATATACATGCGTGCCTATAATATTTTAAGGGCGATGATCCACTAATTACTATTTACGTCTTTTCATCATACAAATTAATCATATATTAGGTTGGCCATGGCATAGTTTCATATAATTTCCTCTTGGCATATTCATATATTTTAGTGAGAAAATATTTTTTTTCAGAATAATTTTTCAACACCACCTAATATCATATTCAATGTGTAAATCATGCACCAATTAAAATAAAATACGAGATATAATGTGAAAAAACATAATATGAAATCTCATATATATATCGAAATTATTTTGTTGAATTATTTGCAGTTTCCATTGCTTCCTACTTCATTACTGCGGATAAGACTATCTTGGAGGGGACAAGGAGAAACGCGGATGCTCGCTATCGTAGAAATAATTAATTAATTAATTAACTAATTAGATTAATATATTATTGTCATTATATGCATATAGTCAAATTTTGTCAAAAATAGACTATCTTTTCACCTTTCAGAATTAGATGCTTGATAATTCTATATTTTCGCGATCTTCAAACTTCAATTATTTGTAGCTACGTAGGCATGTATAAAATCAACATCTTTTTTGTAATTTTATCTATTTAATAAATAGAGTACGTACAAAAACAATATTATCTATCAGTAGAAACACATTAAATAATACGAATACGTACGCGAAATTATACATTGTTGTTCAACAAGGCAAAAAGGACTAAAAGAGCTATTTGTTTCCTCGAAAAAATAAATAAATAAACAATATACATAAATAACGATTTTTTTAAGAAATAAATTAATAAATAACGATTTATTAAATTCCAAGAAGGTGTGACAGACAACACCAATTTATTTATAGTACTTTTTCTTTTCAAGAGAAACCACACCATTTTATTCGAATAGAATAAAATAAAAAATGTTGATTAATTATTTATTATTACATCCACTATATTCACAAGTGCACTGATCGACTTCCAAACAACGACCAGAAGCAAGTTCACCATGCCTTTTTTTACACTCTGCCACACATTTTTTGGGGTCACATAATTCTGCTGTTGGAGGAAGTTCTTCTCTACATTTAGCCTCTGTTAGGCTACCTGCATAAACAACTCCAAATTAAATTATTTACCTATAAAAACTCCAAAGTAAATTAATAATTTACAATTCCATGTGGGCTAGTTATTTTTGTCCGTATGAGTGCTTTATATCCCGACAACATGCCGTTGTGAAAAAACTATGACAAATTTGTAGTAACAGATCATTTTTTGGGCTATATTTGATTATTTTGGAATGACGATTGACGGGCTATCAAAAAACTCACACATATAAATTAAAGTCGGACAACCTTCAAATTGAATTATTTGCCTAAAAACATCCAAATTAAATTAATAAAAAATACTAGTGTGTAAAGTTCCACGTTGGCTTTATAGCCGGTCAATTTAAAAATATTCAATTTTGACCCGACTTTTGTTTGTCGTGTGAGTTTATATAGCCCGACATTCCAAATAATCAAATATAGCCCAAAAATGTTTCATTACTACAAATTTGTCCCAATTCAGTCACAACGCCACAACATTAATATAACAAAATTGTAGTGACAGAATATTAATTTTTAGGATATATTTGAATATTTTATATTGTTGGGCTGTAAAAACTCATAGGATAAAAGTCGGGTGATATTTGAATATCTTTTAAATTGATGGGCTATAAAGTATTCATACGGAGAAAAGTCGAACCATGTTTGAATATTAACTCTTTTAAAAATAAAAGGGAAAAAAAATGAATTAGTACAAATTGCAAGGTTGAATTTGAGGGAAATATCATACATGTGTAGAGAATGAGCACAAGGAGAAGAGCAGGCAAAATGGAGCGCTTCATTTCTGATTCAATAGATCGAAATAAATATTTAATATTTGCACCAAAATTTAATAATGACAATGATGATGATTGGAGTGGGTGGGAACTGTATAGTTTTTTGGTGTTATATATAGGGCGAACATCAAAGAATGTGATATTATTTGGATTGAGAAATTAATTTAAGATTTCAAAAATCTCATGACTTTACTTCTTAATTTCTCCTTGAAAAGGTAAATTATATCTAAAAGAAGTGAGAAGAATTAATGGAAATAGTCATACTATATCAATATGTTTGTGGATGGGATAAATCTTGTAGATAATAAGATCATATTCATCGGCAAAAGGCAATAACTTTACAACTTTTGGAACCACTTTTTTTTTTTTAAATTAATCTTCTGAAGGTATTACTTTTTAAAACCGTTTATTTTAAAAGCCATGAATTTGCAGAGATACAAAATTAGCTTCCAGTTTCCGGAGTATAATACTCCCTCCCATTTTTAATAATTGACGTTTTGAGGTTTTGCATTATAATTGATTAGTGTCGTTCTGATTTTTTTTCCATCCATATCCTTGTTAATTAATGTAGGTAATTAATGTATACACTATAGAAATTCTTCATATTCTTCACATTATTGTATCCACTCTAGAATTGGAGTAGTTTTGTTTTCTTGAAAATTGTCTTGTACGTTGTATTTCCACACCAATATAATGATAGTCAAAGAATTATTAATTATTAAATAAGGTTAATTTAGGTATAATTTTATTTTATTAATAAGTGTGCCCAAACTTAGGATGTCAATTAAAAACAATGGGAGGGAGTATTGCATTCGTGCGTTAACAAAGGGTGTGTACTCTTTTTATTAGTATTTTGGGTGGCCATAAAAAATGGTGTATGTGTACTTTTCACTTTTCAAATAATAACCTCACATTTTACATTAATTTTCAATCACGTAAAATTTAGTTTAAGACTCTATTTTTATTTTCAATCACACAAAATATTTTTCTTGCTCGTGCCGCCGATATAAATTTACACACTCTTTATAAGTGGAGAGAGTAGAAAACAATTATTGTTTGAGCATGTATGATTTTTCAAAACTCATTCCTTAAAATCTATCTACACTCTCCATGTCAACTTTCTTATTTTTAAGTTTTTTGTATTTTAATTATTTTATATCAATATTAATGAATAATTTAACTATGAAATTTATTAATCAATCTTTTATTTATGTCAATTTAGCATAATTAAGAGAATAATATCTCAATCTAATTCATTATCAATTTCAAATAATGTAATATTTATTTATATATTCTAATATGATGAGGATTGTTTTGTGCATTTCCTTTGGGGGACCCAATTTCACGAGCCCAAAGTTCATTTACTCGATTTATATAAAATTATGCTAACTTAGCCCGAGAAAGGCTCAATTCTTGATGAGAACATGAATTATGCACTAACAAATTAATCTGGCCCTAAAGTCAGACGTGAGTCGTAATAGATCAGATCCAGACCTGGAGCGTAGCTTTGGAGACCCTCAATGCTTAGGAAATCATACCCGAAGGGTACATATTTACTGTTTTACCTCTTAAACTGAATACACTTTTCATGTTAAGGTATTTTTTCTATTGGGTTTTCACCTTATCAGGTTTTAACGAGGCCCCAGGTTATTTGGGCCACATGTTGGGCCCAATGGTTTTAGATTTAGGCATTTAGCATTTAATTTGTACTACTATTTACGTTGATTCTTTCTTTATAAAGGGAATTCAAATTAGTATGAATATTGGTAAACTCAATACTTGACACGTCACAATTTTGTTGCTGATTCTTTTATGTGAACTCAATACTTGTTTGGGATAAACTGTATGTAACTATAATTGAATTCTTAATCAGGTTCATATAGAGATTAAGTAGGTCCTTTTTCTTTCTTTTTTCCTTTTCTCCCCTTCGTTCCATTATATAAAAAATGAGTAATTTAATGTCCAATAAATAAACATATATATGTATATATATACTACATTATATATTAAAACGTGTATTTTGTGTTTAATTAATATCTACTATTGTGTGTTTTTATTTGTTACCTTTTTATTTTATTTTACATAATTATATAAAAAACGATTTCAAGGAAATAGGTGAAGAACGAAGAAGCTGGAAACATAAACAAGCAATTGAAGTGAATCTATCAATATTAGATATCAAAAGTTGGGACATTTTTTGTATAACTATCTATGTGGAATGATGATGTGGATGTTCCATGGAATGATTGGCGCTTTGGGGAAAATTCACCAAAGGATACCAATAATTTTTTTTAAATGTTAAGTATTTTAATAACAATATACTAAGAATAGAATATTAATTAAATGAAAAAAAATCAAACGATGGAATAATTATTAATCATTGCCCCTTTATAAACTGACATATAGTTAAGCTTGCCTACAAAAGCCCTTGTCCAAAGCAAGGCCACATTCTTACATGGTGATGAGATTAGGGGAATCACATAGCATTAATTCCACCTTAATATACCACTAATTAATGTCAAAACTTATACCAGAAGGGCCAGACCACAAACAAATCTCACCCCCTTTCTACTTACTTATCTACACATGACTTGATCCATCTATATAATTTTCGGAGACGAAAAACACGCCGCGCCAACGAATACCACCCGAATCGAGCTTACTCACTTATCGGTTATAGCCCATGGCCACGACGGGGATCCTCACCTTGTGCCCCCGGCTCCCCTTGAGCAAGACCTGCCCGAAGCTGTAGGTCCCCGTGACTGACCGGACCGAGAGGGTGATGGATATCTTCCTCGACGCGCCGGATCTCAGGGTCATTGCTGGGGGGTTGGTCTCGATCGCCACTGCCGGCGACATCCTCGCTTGTATCACGTACGTCTCCTCCTCCGCCACGTTTGTCACCGTTCGAGTCACGGTTTGAGTCCCCACAAGGTGTGAGATCGCGATCGAGGGCGAGTTCAGGTTCGACGGGTGGCCGAGGGTGTAGTTGCACGGGGTGTGCGTGTAGTTCATGATCTCGTGGGCGTCGATCCCTGGGGTCGTGCACATGAATCCCAAGTAGTCTTCGTATCCTAGAACCGAATTAAAGCAGAGGGTAAGAGGGGTTTTATAGTAACATCATCGTGTAATTCGCAAGAAATACGAAATTTTGAGGCACAATCCGGTAAATCCACACTAATTAAGCTCTTATTATGATTAGTAAGCCCTCATTGGGGATTGATGAACCCTAGTTATACCTGCATCGAAAATGAGGCCGGGATCCAGAGCTGCTCGGGGATTGACGTGGCCGCTTCCATAGTCGAAAGGTGTGGCAGGGACGAGAGATAGGGTCTCAGCTCCAGAATACTGTTGGGCTTGAAGAGGCCTATCTGCTCGATCAATGGTCGTCGATGTGGTCATCAAGGCCGATTTGATAGCAGCAGGGCTCCAGTGAGGGTACTTCTGCTTCAAAAGAGCAGCTATTCCTGCTATGTGAGGAGCAGCCATGCTAGTTCCAGATATCATTGCAAAGCCTTCACCTGCTTCGAGCAACGAGCTACTTTTACAATCTGTTACCTAATAAACTATAATGTGGTATTACTGTGAGAACTTTACCTAGGTAGTTTGACTCGTCGGTTCCGTTTTGAGCCCAAGCAGCCCAGATTAGAGAGCCGGGTGCTAGAATATCGGGTTTCAAGAGATCGGCATCTTGAAAGCTGTAGTCTTTGATGTTAGGTCCTCGAGCGGAGAACAGAGCTACTTGCGGTGCAGACTTGTGTAGAATGGGCCTCAGACCGTCCCCAATGCTTCCTACTGCCTTAAAGCTCTTTACTCGCCCAGTCCAGTCTCTAGGTGTCGAGATATTATAGTAGTCGATGAGATCCTGCAAGATTACACCAGCCAACAACGATGCAAATGAATGAGTTCTCAGAGTTATTTTACATTTGTGAGATATGCATTAAATCACACATGATAGTTGGACGACAGCTACAATTGTCGACGATAAGAAAAGAGCTTTCCAATGGTACCTTCGGATTGCCCATCGGACTCCGGACAATCGAGTTGTTGGCCAGCGGAATTTGGACTCTGTCCAAATTCCAAAAACTTATAAAGTTGTGTAATTTTAAGCAAGAATTTTTAATTGGTTAAAGTCTTAAAGACCAGAATTTGATCATAGTTTGTGTATGTACAATTACAATCAAAATGACAAATCATGTTTATGAAGATGCAAGAATATCAGCCACCTAGATAAAAAGAATCGAGAAGAAAGGGAAGCATTAGTTACCGCTGACATGGAAACGTCCGTGATGAGGATCCCGGGAATGGCGACGGGAACGGGATCAAATTTGGTCCCGGGAGAAGCATTTTCAACTGCTAGGACAAAGCCAACTGCACCGAGGCTCTTAGCAGTCTCGGAGACTTTCTTTATTGAAGCAGTGCCAACGACAAAATTAAAAGAATAACCACAGAGAAGAATGTTCCCCTTCACCAAGTTCTTATTCAAGACTTCGGGGCGCTGGCAGTCGGCAGGGCTAAATTTGGCTGCCGTGGAATCCAGCAGCACGTCGTTAGCTGCAACCAAGGTGAATGTCCGATTTGCATGTGTAGCAGCTGCAGAAAGAACCAACGCGATATAATCCACATCAACTTGCAAAAATAAAAAAAGATAAAGAAACAAAACGAGCTATTGGTGGAATGTTTGATGTGACTTACGAGACAAACCAAGTCCGGATAAAATTTTCCCGTTCCCCATGGTGAAATGATTCTTGTATCTTCGATCATCGACTGCAGCAGCCACAGTTGCTATCCAGGGGCTGTAGGATAGCAAGGTTTTGGGGAAAGGGCCCCCGTTCCCAGCTGCTTGAACAACAAAGACTCCGGCTTTCACAGCTGAAAGAAGGGTGGCGTCGAAAGGGTTTAAGTATGTGGTTTTAGTAGCAGCTGGAGGACTGTTAGGGCCCACCGATAGGTTCAAAATGTCCACACCGTCGTGAACAGCCTGTTGAAACATAAAGCTACTAGTTAATACCTCAGAGCAAAAAGTTGCTAAAATGCACCATGACAAAGTCAACGAAATGCCAATAAAACGAAACTAGTGATACAAATCTCTATTATTATCAAGACTATATGCTGGTTGGCATTAACATTTAAGAGAATTTTCATTATCTTCTTGCTATACAGACAGAGTTAATCGATATTTGAGTGTACCTGGTCGATGGCAGCAACTACATCAGCGACAAATCCACCGAATATTCTGTATAGTGCTTTGTAAACAGCAATTCTACACAAAACAAATATATAGTTGAATACAGGAATTGTTTAACTGAGAATATCTGGGAAAGGTTTGTATCACACTGCAACTCAGTAGTAAAGAATGTTACCTAGCGCGGGGTGCCATCCCACTTGCTCTTCCAAATTCAAATCCATGCAACCGAACTGGAATCCCATTATTACCAGCGGCAATAGCTGCTGTGTGACTATAAAAGATATTGTTAAATTTAGTTTGGAAATTTAAATTGCAACATATACATCCACATGATACTACATTTAAAGATATCTCGTAATACAGACTATTTAGTTAATAGAAAGCAAAAGGTGTTCATATTTGCACAAGTGTCATGTACAAGAACCTCTCTAAAATATCATACAACAATCACTAAACAAATTTAATCTCCCATACTCAAATTACAGATTTTATTTAAGTTTTTGTAATGTACAAAGCTTTAAACACTATCAAAATACATTAAAACGAACCTTCCGTGTCCGTCCCCATCAAGGGGAGAGTCAAAATCAACATCCGCATTAAATGCACCAGCAACTTTAGCCGCTTCTGCAAAATGCTGAGCTCCAACAATCTTCCCATTACAGAAGTCTTTCTTCGTGTCAGGGTCCACCTCGCATTTACCTCTATACTTCGGAATTGGTCCGTAAGGATCGGTTTTATGTGACGCGAAACTCGGATGATGAGGAGATATTCCCGAATCAATAAAGCCTATTACAATATCCTCTCCAGCTCGGTCAAATCCACCTCCAGTTGGCCACACTCCAGTCGGAAGTCCCAAAAACTGTGGAGTGTGGGTCGTGAGTTTCCTCACTTTCCAATCTCTCTCGACGGACTTCACACCAGGCGCTCGTCTAAGCATTTCTGCCTACTAATAATATGCTCGGGTATAAGAAATGCATGGAAAGGAGTTGTGGTGCTGATAGGCTCAAAGAAAAAGAAAACGCAAGGCAAAAGTATAGGAGCAGGATGTCACCTGCTCGGGTGAAATGTGAACTGCAAATCCATTTAAAAGATGACGGTAACTATAGAGTTTCTTATAGGTTCCTTCATCAAACAGCATGCCGAGAAGCATATCATGTCTCTTTACTAGATGGCCGGCATACGATGTGACCAAATCACTGAAAGACAAAAGAGAACAAGAAGGAACACCATATTTTAGTTTTCACGTTCATATACTTATTATTTGTGCTCATTGTGCAATCATTCAGAATAAAGTTGACACACAATTCATTAAAAGGAAAAAGAGTTGCAGAACACTGTGGTCGAGTCTTCCTAGAGTTCTTCTGAAGTACAACATGAAATGTTAGAAGTCAACAACTTCTACTACTTGTGGAAGCCTACTTAAATTACTAAAAGAGCTAGTTTAGTCTCCCGATATATAAAAATTTTATTTAGGGTGTGAAGATTCATGGTTTTCTAATTACTCCAAGAAAAACAATTCAACCTTACATTTACAGCTCAAATATCAGGGAGGAATCAATGAATACAGTATATATAATTGGTTTTGAAAACCTCAATTTTGCATCATAGTATAAAAGACAAGAGCCATAAAGCATGTCGAATGAATCTGCTCCGTGTTTCATCCAATAAGATTTAAAACAGGTATAACTTTGCATCAGAAAAAGTTATGGCCAAACAGCTTCAAACAAGTGGACTTTAGAAACTAAACATGTGTGATAGTGATACAATCTTCAATTATTTAGCAGCCCAACAAACTAGTAGCTGTCTATGAATTATTTCTAATTTCGACAAGCAAACCACAAATATATTCATCCCAATATTTTCACTAAAAATCGATAAATAGAACCATATCCACTAATAATTTAGCAAGTAAAACAGAGAAAATTGAGGTAAAAGATGAAGCACCTGGTGACATCCATCTTTTCATCAGAATCAGAATCAACTGCAGTGGCTTCGAAGCCATTAACGCCACCTCTATAGCTTATCACAGGCTCCCCTTCTACTGTTACAATATATATCTCTGCTTTCCCAAAATTCACAACTCCTAATAAAATCAGGAACAAAACACAACCACTCAACTCCACATTCCTCATTTTGCCCAAATTTCTTCTTCCGACTCCACAAATCCTTGCAGATCGAATCTGCACATACACACAAAATCAATAAACACAGAGAAACAATATAATTTTAAGAACCATAAATAAGCTGCACATATAAATCAGCTTGAGCTTTCTTTCATTAATTAAAGCTTAACCCTTTCCCAGAAAATCTCACACACACACACACGCACACACAAATCATACTATAATTTACTAATTTAGGAATAGAAAAAAAAGTTACCAGTCAGATGAGCAAATAAGCAAATGAATGATCCGAAATGCAACTTGATGTTGAGCTATAACTATTGCTGCTCCTTTACTCTCTATTATCTCACTCACATTTTCTCCATGTGAATAATTTACCTGCACCACAGCCTGATTTTATAAATAAATGTATGAAGAAAGCGGTGGCATCAAGCAAAGAATCACCACAAACCAAAATAAACAATAAGAAAACCCCCTGAAAACAGAAGAAAGGGATGAAAAGCTAAGATCTTTACTCACATTATTGATCCAAGAAAAGAATAACACCCAAAGAAATTCGGCGCAGCAAAATACAGTAGTAGGCTTATCCCACTTTTTCAGCAAGCAAACAAGTGAAGAAAATGCAGGCCATGAATGGTGAACATCTATTTTGCGGTGATAGGCAAGCGGAAGCGAGCCAATCAAACTGGGAGTGTAGTTTGTTTTATCCTTTTCGGTGCTTGCTGGATTAAATTTTGATGGTGGGTCGGTGTGAAACTGTGAAATGTTTGGAAAAGAATTACAAAAAAGAAAAAAAAGAAAGGTTTGTAGAGTGAGAGTGAAGTGGAGGTAGTTAGGGTTGTAGTGATTGAGTGAAATATATTTAATGGAGAACAAAGGACGAGTCTTGATGATTCCATTAAACTATTGTCACCAGCTCACTCTTCTGCTCTTTTTCTTTTTGTTTTTCACTTTCATAGGTGTCACAGGAATAACATTTTCCTTTCATCTTTCTCACCTCTTAAAGTAATTCACATTCCAAATTGCTGCATTTTCAATTCTCAACCTTTTTCATTTTCTTTTATTTTATGTTTTCAACATCTAAATTGGAGTGTCTTTGACCAATTAATTAATATGAGAATCTGTGTAAAATCTATCTTCGTTGAGCAGTTGAAAGTTGAATTGAATCGTCGCAAATTTGAGTGTACTACAGAGTTGCAAAATAGAATTCAGATTGAACTTTTGCAATGGCAGCAAAAAATAAATAAATAACAATCCTATTCAACTATCAAGTATACATTGGTATAGTTTTCCCCAATTTGAGTATTGTCAAATTTGATGGTTTGGTATATAGTTATGGACAAAAACTTAGTGATAGTTTAAGATAAATTAGGTTATTTGATATCGAAATGACTGAAAATTGTAACTGTGAATGGTATGGACCATTGTACGTCGGTAGAGTAAGTCAAAGTATATATGATGGAGGAAATACTTTGAATCATATTTATTGAAGTTTGTGTATGCAAATTCAATTATATAGTTTCAATTATAATGATGCGACAAAGAGAGATCTGTCTTCTATTAACCTGATATTGACTTATGAATTATGATCTTCACATGGTTTCATTTGCATTTCAATACGTTTACACGAAATCGTTTATTTATTTATGGTTTACATAATGTTACTGTATGTTATTTATTACCATATCATTAATTATTAACTATAGGGGAGGGATAAAATACATCCCCTAAAGTTAGTTCACCAAGTACCCAATACTCCAAGAAATATCACCAAATTCGTTCCCAAAGGGAATCGAACCCGGTCTTCCACTAAGGGAGGAATCCGGTGGCCAGTGGGCTAAGCCCCCTGGTTTCAAAATACATTTATTATTTCGAAATTACTAAATTTGCAAATGTGTAGAGTGATATTTGCAACGAGAATGTACGTAGTAGTATATGTTATTTGCAAATGTGTATAATGATATTTGCAAATATGTACACTGTGATTTGCAATTGGTTCGTAGTTCTTATTTTAAGGAGGGTTTATTTTAGCCCACTTCTATATATATATATATATATATATATATATAGATGTAAAATAAATACTGAAATTGAGTTAATTAGAATCAACTTGAATAGTTCATTTTTGTATATCTATAATAATCAACAAAGGAAGCATTATTATAATAAATAAACAATATTATCATGGGAAAATTATAATTATAAAAATAAATATTTTATAATATTACATATATAAAAAAAGAAATACGTTCGTAGATTAAAACGAACGAAAAGGTTATACCTGATCTAATCTAACTCTCTCTCTGTATATATATTAAACAAACATTAATTATATTAAAATAATTTTTTTTTTAGGCAATTATATTAAAATATTGAGATATGAAGATCGGTGAAGATGGAACTTGCACACACTCAGAATCTCTAGAAAATAATGTTAACTGTATCTAATAATATGATCATTGGAAGAGAATCTTAAACTTCGCATTTTGTTTAAACTATATCAATCTTTATTGACAACGCCTCAATAATAGTACTATAATACCCATTCTTTCCATTTCTAGTAAATTTATAAATTTACAATGTTTTGCATGAGTTTGGAGCTGAGACTTAAACACTCCTTCAACTCCAATTTAATCTTATTACAAGAGTACGATTTCATGTTGTCAATTTCGCCGTCAGACATACGAAATTGCAACTCGAATGATCGAAAAGCTTTAACTAGGTCTCATCAACTCCTAACATAATTACCCAATCGCCAAACATCCGATGACAAAATTGACAACATAAGAGGACAACCCACCCAAACAATGGAGTTTTAAAGTTCTCAAATAAGTTGGACTCTCATACATTGATGCATATATACATCACACTATTCAAATTCAAAATTAATTCCCTTTCTACTCTCTATCACCATTGATTATAAGGTGATGTATATATACACTGGGATCCAGGAATTTTTGCCCTCAAATAATTTTAAATTCTGAAATTATACGATCGAGGGTTTGAATTTCAGCTCCAAATTTGTACAATTTTGGAGCCGAATTGTTCTTACTATATAAGTCGAAAAAACTTACACGTTATTCAAACGTTATATAAAATTATTCTGATTTACAATAAGATCCAAAGTTTCGAATTTAAATTTAAATTGCATTAATCTCTTATTAGAAAGTACCTATTAGAATTATGACAGACCGAATTTTTTTTAATTACTAAGAGTAATAAAAAAGTTATACATGAGTTATTTTTGTCTCGACACGCTCCCTTATCACATCATCACCTGAAAACGCACATCTCAAAATAATTCCTAAAATAATTGGTAACACATAATCAAACATAGTGTTTTTTAATGCTGTCAATCACAATCCCCCCGTCATAATTAATTATACTAATCTTGCACTTTTCTGATCATTGTGTGTTGTGTGTATCAGTGTATGACATGGAATTATCAAGGTATATATATATTTGTTTGTGTGTGTGTGTGATACCAACTACTTAGAATCTGAAATTGGAATTCAAAATCATACTAATATTTTGATATACATTGTAACTCTAGAGAAATAGTAAATGATTGACAATTTCAGTTAATGGAATTATACTTTCGATATAGATCTTCCACATGAGATTCATTAAATCCTACATGTAATAAAACAATGATGTTGACCTAGTTAATAGTCATTGGGACATAAAGGCAACAAACAACGCGTTTTGGTTAGTGATTTTTTTGGTGTAGAAAAAGATGAACAATCATTTTAATTGAGAGCTTTAATTATGGTGGTCAAGTTTTTTGTTATCATAATATTATAGTCCTCGAGATTAGGTTCATAGTGGCATTATGTCCAACTAAATAATATTTTTCTTCTTTGATAAAAATAGCAGTATTAATTTATGCAAAGCTATGCTATTACACTTTACTATTAACTCTATATATGTAGGCCATCTTATATAGTCAAAGATATTTATTAGTAATTAATCAGATGCAAAATTTGTTCCTAGTACGTAACGTTGTAAATTTAATGGGTTCATAGGATACCATAATTATTTCATCATCTTTGATGATCACATACAATTAAACAATAGTATCCCTATAAAACAATAGTATGTGTGTCAGATTGATAATTCTGAATCAATACTTTGAAAATACTAGATAATATATATCATTTTAAGTATTGCGCATTTCAATTCAAGCTATTACTTCTTCCTTTAGAAAGACTATTTTCTCAAAACTAATACTAGTATTTTTTTTGGTTTAACTGTACGTAGTTTTTCATCAAACGTACGTACTCCCTCATTTTTTTAACTCTGTTGACAATTCTTTCTTGTTTTTAAATAAATTTTCAGGTTAGTCAATTGAGAGTTAAAGTAATGATATTTGTTGTAATTGATAGCATGCATGCATTTATTATAGTAGTAATTAAAAAATCACAAAAGCAAATTTCTCTATTTTTCCGTTAATTTTATGGCTACAAATAGGGTTGCTACCTGAAACTCCGGTCGGGAACTTGATCCCAAAATTGCAAAATCTTAGCCCCGGTCCCGATAGGGAGGATTCATGTATTGTTAAATCAATAGAATTTCAATACTCATATTGTTTCCAAACTCGAATTTCCCAAATATCCTTAAATATCCTGAAATACTAACAATTATTCAATCAGGCATCGGGATACCCAATAGGAAAACTAGATATTCCGATACCCAAATCCCACCAAAGTACAATTCCGAGCCCGTTACCGAATTAATAAGGAAACGGGGTCCCAAATCAAGACAAAACTCGGGTCGGGACGGGTATTTTCAAAATCCTTATCCTATTTAAGAAACCCTAGCTACAAACACTTATAAAAAAAACGGAAAAAGTCTACTTATAAATTTCTAGTTGGTCGTCATGAAAGCACGAAATTTCAATTGCTCAAACTATTAACACGGTATATTGCAATAATATCACCACATATTTTGTTGCAAAATTAGAAACATCTAAATTCTTTTGCAATATTTGTCGTAGCACACCTCACCATATATAGGTGCAGTCGTCGAGATGTTGTTGCATGGCCGTGGTGATTTTGATTCAGTTAGTATTACACTCGACACGTCAACAATTCAATGATCCGAAAAAATAGAGACATTTCTTATACAACAAATTAGAAATGGTGACATAACTGCAAAATTTCAAATATATTAAAGTGTATGAAAGTTTGCACGTTAATCAGCAACAATACTTCAATTTAATACCATTAAAGTATCTCACACTAGTATACTATTTGGGAACAAATACATATACCAGCTAAAAAACTGGGCAAAGTATTGCACATATAAGTATAACCAATGTAATTATCTAATAAAAGCTATTTAAAGTATTCTATATTTTCTTGGTACAATTGCAACGTTGCATTATTTGTATATAGTTTGAAATTTGTAAACAAAATAGTAATATTAACATGGGTCAGGTACGTTGAGACAGACCTGCAAACAGATTGAACTATATATATTATATAGTATATTTTTATAAATATAATATACTTGAACAATATCAGAGCAACAAATTAATGGCAGCTTATTAGCACTGACCGTTGCCCTCATTTATTTCTCCATGAGATGCCACAAATTTAAAACAAATTAGCGTGACATTTCATATTTTTTCTCAATTAAGTGTACGGCCCTCGAATAATTGAGCTAAATTTAATTTTGCGTTCGAATATATCAATGAATAACATATTGAGACGTTAAACTAATTAATAGCGACAAATGTGCAAGAAAATATTTAATTTGCAAGTCATCATAATTCACAAACTCGAAAGAAATTTGAATGGAGCGTCTGCCAATAGACATCAATCATTAAATATTATAGTATGGTTGCTGTTGTTGTAATAAGGGTTTCAACAAAAGATTTTTCAGACATTTGTATATATATCTTAGTCTAATTAATTAGGAGAAGTAAAAAAAAGGAACCAAGTAAAAATACAATTTAAATGGGAAGCTAATTAAATATCACGTATAGCTAGGAAGGCGGCTCCATATAAGCGATACAAATTGAAAGAATGCATTAATTCGTGGACCCTTTATCATAACTTCTACATTTATTACTGGAAACTTTAGTCTGTAAAATTAGATTAAACTTCATTTTCAAATTTTGGGATATAATATAATATGGTGTTATTGGATTTCAAAGAGAAATGGAAATTAATTTTGTCGCAAACGGTCACTTTTATCTACATGTGAGTGATGCTCCCACCAATGTTGTCGTATTCTTATACATTACATGTGATTGTAAGACCAAACTTTGTGGCACATGCTCATATCAAGATTCCAAACACAACCCTATCACAATATGTAACATTTTCATTTTTTATTACAACGATAATATATATATATATATAGGCAATTATTAAAATAATCATTTCAAAATAATAAAAATAAAAATTGGCTCGTAAATGTAAAAAGATAAAAAAAAAAAAATAGCCTCCCTATTCACGAATTTGTACATGCGAATTCGTGAAATGATGAATTTTACACATATTTCACGAATTTGCATGTGCGAATTAAGTGTAAAACTACCATTTCCCGAATTTGCACAAGCGAATTTGTGAAATGATGCATTTTACACACCATTTCACGAATTTGCATGTGTAACTCGTGAAATGGAGTATAAAAATACTATTTCACGAAAGTCAATTCGTGAAACAAAAAGTTATTTTTTATATTAACAGGATATTATTATCTTTACTATCTTAAATTGATTATTTTTATACATTTCCTCTATATATATACACAGTTTTATTTACTCTCACCTAGAATTATCATTTTTATTAGTGGGGGTGGAGAACATAGAAACATATGTATATATATATATATATATTATCTAAATGTTAATAATGGTTATATTATTGTGAATTTAGAGGGTCTCTTATAAAGCATATGTATATATATATATATTAACTATGGTAAAAATACATTATATCTCCTATATGTTGTCTTTTAGTATAATATTTTCTACTACATTCATGAACGAGGTATATGTTCCTTAACTATTAGGGACCTAAATAGGGTGCATATTTTTCTCATATAAACCCGAAATTTTAAACTTTTTTATTATTGTCACAGGTAAATTATCCATGAATGCACGAGAGGTACTATAAGGCAATAGAGGCTCAATGCCCAAAAATGGTTTTTATTTTATTTTATTTTAATGACTTAGTCGAGCTCATACTATGCCATATTTATATAAAAAGGTAATTCTAAATATAGAGGTAAATAAATGCAATGCATATTGACATGCCACAAATAAGTTGGATGGGGGCAGATGCCAAGATTAGTAGATTGTGACGGATGTGGCAATTGGTTGAGTACTTGATCCATGTGCATGTCCAACAACATTTTACTCTAATAATATTAGAAAAACAACCAAATTAGTAGTCTTTTTTATGTGATTTATTGACAACTTTGCTTTTACCCAAAATGTACTATTGGACAGTAATTTTGGATATCTCTCTTAACAATAAATACTGCACGAAACAATATTGAAATTGCTTAAACCTTACTTGCAAAAGGGATTCCATATGGTGTGTTATATTGCTTAATGTTCAAGTATACATACATGTTACAATGAAGTGTAACAATGACATTAATAAAATCATAAATTGAGACGTTGAGGGGGTTCTTTAAGGTCAAAAGGTCATAAGTACGAATCTTATTAAAATTCTATAGATCTGAGTGTGTGTTACACCTAAATTCTTATTAAAATTCTATAGATCTGAGTGTGTGTTACACCTAAATTTTTAAGTTTGGTTTATCCGGCTTGTGTGGTTTATTGGACTCCTATTGCACCGACCTAGCATTACAATATGAATCCCCTCTTTTCACATGCAATGAACATAGATCTTCATATAGATTTCAAATCAAATTAAAATCGTTCTTAATTTTGTAAGCAAGTATTTTGATTCTTAATAGCAACGCAATTTTACAATTTAGCTCAAAGGAATCTACATTATATAGACCTAGGAAATTTTGTCGAAAACCAAATGAGATCCTTCTCTATTGTATTGTTAAGATGAATAGAAATCCTAATTTTACAAGAGGCATATATAGAAGAACAAAAGGTCTAAGATGATATTCCTAGGTTCAACTTCAAAGGTATTGATTTTTGGACAATGTTCATGAATCACGACATACAGTATATGATTTTCCTTTATAAAGTTAGATTGTGGTTACAAATCATCTTTTCTTTATTGTTTTCATTCAAACTGCTTATAATATTTAATTGTTTGTCTTAATCAATATTCTTATGTGTTAATTTTTTTTTATTTTATTTTTTTGGAGAAGAGTGGTGTTTAATATGCTTAATTGCATGTGTGAAGTCGTGTCTTTGATTAATGTTTGAAGTTGCTCATCAAGCTACTAATTAATACTCTACTTGAGATTTCAAGTAGTGTCACGATGAAAAGCAAAAAAAACGCAGTTAATTAAAAAAACTGTAATACTTTTGTTCCAAATATTTTCTTTTTATAAGTTCCCATATTTGCAATTAATTAATTAGAGTTGAATGTTTAGAAATTACAATGCCAAATCCCTGTCGACTTGGGGTCCATATTTTTGCTTAATAAAATGGTGACGTCCCAAAAAGGAGAATGATATTGTGGCATTGAAATAGTAATTGGTTAGTGCCCTAATGTGTTTTGACAAATTAAGAAATTTGTAGGGTGTTGAGCATAATAATCCCATGTGCATGTGAGAAATGAGACAAAATCATCTGACCTGATGAAATCCGGATAAAATCATTGAAAATGACAGCCATTATTCTGCAACTAGCCAAATAAAGTTGTTGTCACGCAGTAAATATGTAATTCCACATTAATTTTGGTATCATTTCAAGTAAGAAAAATTAAACTATTAATTACTCCTGTATCCAATTTTATTATTTCTTCCGTGGATTTAGGTATGAGGCACTTTATTTATTAAGTAAGGTGCATGGACTTAATCAGCTCCAATACCTTTTTGGTCGGTCGATAATGGATCCGGGTGTCACTTCTAGATCATTGTACTATAAATAGAAAATATTTTGTAATATTGATCATTTAATCTCTACAATTGTAAAATAGAAGTTATGTAGTACAAGCATGACTGGTGGAAATTGTCAAATTATTTATATATTTTAATGATAATAAAAGATGAAACTTTTATCTGATTAAAAACCACGAGTTAGAAAAAAATGGGTTCATTTTCGATTGAAAGTAACAAACGAAAAAAAGAAACAGAGAATTCAAATGCGTTAACTAATACTAGTACTATATTCAATTTTGAGTATTTTTTTTCCGTTTAATTAATGTTTTGACGTTTTCAACCCTTCGATTACAAATATCCATGTTGACTCGGTGAGTGCATTATTTGTTGAATAAATGCATAAATTAGATTCTGACCCCATGAAGGGTGGATTTTTATATTTTGTTTGGTTGGTAAAATTATATAGAATTAGTCTCATGACATGATATTATATGTGTTTGGTTGGATATATGAATTCGGCCCGCAACTCAATCTTAGGACAATGCCATGTAGGATTAGTATTCATGGACTATCTTGGTCCTACCCCTATGATAAAATTAATCCTAAACAATTTCGGGCCAATTCAATCTTTGAGGAATCATGGGCTAATTTAATCTTGTCAACCAAACACCACCTTAGTGCAGTAACATTTACGACGAAGGTAATAGCTTTATACGTCCAATACAGTCATATTCTTGCGCAAACCAACGTACCCTTATATGTGTGTTTTTGTGTGCATGTGTGATACCATTAGGAATGATAATGGGTCGGGTACCCACCCATTAAGCATTTTCCAAATCCAAATCCGTCTAATATTTTCAAACCCAAACCCGACCCAAACCCGTCACGGGTATTAACTTTAAGACCCATATCCGACCCGAACCCATTAGGTAATACCCGTTAATTACCCACCCAAACCCGTTTAGATTTATAAAATAATTAAATATGAACTATCACGATATTTATACAGCGTGATCAATTAATGAAAATTATAACACTATAAAATAAACACGATAATAATAACAAGACGAATTAACGTACATTAATTACTTATAATTTGTGAGCATAAACAAATTCAAAATAACAAACAAGAAATCAAAAACTATATGTAAATTTTACCAAAAGCTTTTAATTCAAAGGAAAAAGTTAGAAGAATTCAAACTGACTCAATAACAAATCGGACCCAGTAAGAAGAGAAGAGTTATCTGCAACGTATCTTTACAAAAAGAAAAGAGATGAGTGAGTAAAGAAGATGAAAGAATTAAGATTGTTTAGAGTTTTGGATAAATTAATTATAATATGAGAAAAAATATAAGTTAAGAGATGAATTGAGACTTGACGTTACATAATGGGGAGCAAATGCAATATATGTAATGTATTATTATGTATATAAAAAATGAACATATATATAAAATCTATATTATATATAAACGGGTTTGGGTAGCGGGAGCCGGGTACCCTTAGCTAATTTCCCAAACCCGACACAAATCCGTCATGGGTATTAGTCTCCAAACCCATACCCGCCCCAAATCCATTTCACACATACCCAAATCCGATCCATCAGGATTTGGTAAGTGCAGGTACCCTCGAAAACCCGACCCGTTGTCAATCCCTAGTTAGGTACGATAATTATTTTTTTCTAGAAAAAGGCACAATGATTAATCCAAAAAAAACTAAACAAGGGCGATTTGGATCTGGATTCGGATAGGTCAAATATTCAAAATTGTAAATCCAGTAACCGTCTTCAAACATGCATGCACTTCGAAAAATTAGTTTCTGTGGAAAGTAATGATTAGGTTCTAAAAAGATTAATTGGCCAGTTTTATTTTACACTTTGTATTTAGGTCACACCACCAATTTCCCCCTTATAATATGCAAAATAAAGTAGTACAATACACTTTCAAGAGCTAGACTCGAATGTCACTCAAATATAAAAAACGTCACTTGGAAAACGGTATAAAATATTTGGGTACATTCACCATTTAATTTTCTATTTAACTAGGACTAATTTTTTAATAATTTGAGACATAAATAAATGATGGCTTTTAATCATTGCGAATGCATTTCATTTTTCACCTTTGAGATTTAAAAAAATAGAGCCTCTAAATCCGTTTGGTTTGATTTCACCGTTCAAACTTGAAATCCCCAAACCAAAAATTTCACCAACACTCCTCGCACACCACCGCAACCACCGCATTTCAAATTTATTCCACTGCAGAAATACTTTGAAAGCGATCTTCCATTTTTGAAGCTGCGAGGTTTCAATCCAGAGTGATTGCCAAGCTGGGATCTAAGAAAGCAACCCCTCTTTCTCTCTCCCTCCCTCTTTCACACACAGTTTATTTGTTTTGGGGACTGGAGGCACATTGTATCTCTGCGGCGGACCTTTTGCAGATAGACCTCCAATTGTGTCTTTTCTTCTACCTTTCTGCTCAAATCACCGTTGTCAGTTCAGATTTTTCATCCCAGACACAGGGAAGAGGAAGTGGCATTGGAAACCGACTCGGTCATTTCGTCGAACATGTTGTGAGCGGTTGAATTTGCTTTCTATTCGATGGAATGCGGATGTGGGCTGGCGTTTTTCTCTTGGGATCTGCCGCACTGTCTCCGGATTTCGCCGGTTAGCCGGAGCTTGTGCTAGGGTTTTTGCGCATTACGATTTTCACTATCGGAGTTCGGAAATGACGACAACCACCAAACGTGCTTACAAGCTACGTATCCTTGTTGCGAAGTTTTAAAGTTTATTTCCTTATTTCCTAGTTTCCCCCCTTCCGGAAAGTAATACATATGGAATTTGAGTAAGAAAACAGGAACGCAGTGCCCTACAGAGTATTTTGATTGGATCTTTAGTGCTATTCTAAATGTTTTTATTTTTTATTTGCCTAGTAAATATGCTAGTTAAACCACATTCATTAGGTGAACATTTTTTCTTGAGAACGATAGCATATCATATTCAAGATTCCTGCAAAATCTGAAGAACGTTAGCTCATAAATATAACTTTTTGTTGCCAGAGATGAGTATATGAAAACAATACTGATTCTTTTTTACTGTGTTTCCATTTATCAATCTATTTACATGTTTGATGCTCATGATTAAGTGAAACTGGCAGAAGACTGGTATGATGTTAAATAGAGAATAAAATGGAATAAATGATGTGAGTTGGACTTCATTGGCCTTATGACTGTTCAAGAGGACTATGTCAAAATGTCCCGTCACATGTAAAGCTTTTCTTTTCTGGGAGTTGGAAATTTCCAACATATGAAATTATATCATGTGATGGGAATGGAGATTTAGTGGATTTCATAAATTATGCTGGTGTCAAGCTTACTGAGTTTATTGAAGTCCAATACCTACACAAAAAATTTCATTAACTAAATCTAGACATTAACAGAGCTGAGCATTAATTTTGGAATTATCTCATCTCTCTTGCATTTATTAAAAATTAAGAAGCATTTGATGCTGTACTTTATGCTCCACATGTTTGATGACACTAGTAGTAGTAATGAACTTTATCGTAAGTTTATGGGTCTTTCCTGAAAGAGCAATATCATTTTCAAGGAATAATTATCATAAACTACATAGCAATGTCATTTTCCGGATGCCTCAGCCAGTGGACATTTTATAAATCATTAGTAGGAAGCTCAAGAAAGCTAGATTTTGATTGAATACCTTAACAAAAACTTGTTGCAGAGGAATTTGTAGCTCATTCTTTAAGCGTAAACTGCCTAAAGATTGGGAGGAAATCATCAAGGGTTCTTGTAACTGGAGGGGAAGATCATAAGGTCAATCTCTGGTCTATTGGCAAGCCCAATGCCATACTGGTAAGTTCAACTCTCATCGCAGTTTTTTTGTTAACTCTACATGATTGATAATTCTCTCATATCCCAAGCGAGTCTTATCAGAGTTATAGCTGCAGTTTTGGGATGTGCCTAAGGGCTAGGGGTTGTGTTTGTTTAATGGAGGATACACTTTTAACTTAAAATTTGAGATCTAGCACATTGTTTTGTAACTTTTATGTTTTTCCAAATTTAATTGCTGTCGTTGCTTATTTACTAAGTCTGTACAAGATAGCTGATGAGAGATTCCAATGCTTTAGAGTTTGTCAGGCCATTCCAGTGGAATTGATTCAGTTAGCTTTGATTCATCGGAGGTTTTGGTGGCTGCTGGAGCAGCTAGTGGTACCATTAAGCTTTGGGATTTGGAGGAGGCTAAGAGTAAGCTTCTCCTTGACTTCTATGCAGTTTATTGACTTAGTTTAACAACAATGGGAGACCATTGACTTTCCTATGTTTTTGTATCTTTGGTAGTCATCCGCACCCTTACTGGTCACCGCTCGAATTGCATATCCTTGGACTTTCATCCGTTTGGAGAGTTCTTTGCATCTGGTTCGCTGGATACAAATCTCAAAATATGGGATATTAGAAGGAAGGGATGTATACACACTTACAAGGGTCACACTCGAGGAGTTAACGCAATCAGGTTTACTCCTGATGGCCGGTGGGTTGTTTCGGGTGGAGAGGACAACACTGTTAAGGTAAATCTTCCATTTCATTTTCTACCCTCAATACTTAATCCTTTCTGTTCGTAGTTGATCTAGCATTCATAGAACTGAAACATCTGGTATCTTCCTTTGTTATGTTCATAGTTAAATAATCTTGATTTATCTAATTCTGTTGCTGTCTTGTCTTGTTTTCTTTTTTTAAAACATCTTGTTTCTTCTGTTGTCATGTTCTTTGTTTATCTAATTCTGTTGCTCTCTTGTTTTGGTTTCTCCTTTTAAAACTGAAGTTATAGTGTCTATCTGTGAAAGTTTTAATATTAAAGCCTTGATGTTTTGTGCTGCAATACTGCACTTCGTACAAAATTTAGTTCAATCTCTGATTGCTTTCTGTTCCTACAAATGCAGCTATGGGATTTAACTGCGGGCAAGCTTTTGCATGATTTCAAATGTCATGAAGGCCAAGTTCAATCCATTGATTTCCATCCACATGAGTTTTTGCTGGCAACAGGTACGCATTGTTACATGGGCTAAAGCTATGTGATCATTAGCTGTCTGAAATGTCTCACTATTGTCATCTGTTATAATGGATGGAACAGGTGGAACAATGTCCTTTAAATGCTCTGGGAAAAGAAAAACCAGATCACTTGGAACGTAACAATAACGATAGTCCTAACTGTAACTGGCTTTATCAAGTTTATGGCCCTTTTCTTGTTCTTTTGGGAAGGGGAGGTGAGGGGGTGGTGGTGGTGGTGCAATATGTCAGGTGAATTATCATTAGAATTTTGTTTAGGATAAGCAAAAGTAATGGAACACAAAGTAAAAAATTTATCTATAGAATATTTCTTTTTATTAACATGTACTTTCATCTATCCCTGGTGTCCTAAGAGAGAAAAATGATTTTCAATTGATATTTTTTTTTGCAATACACAATGCTGGCCACTGGGGTAGCTCCTAAGCAAAATCCTTTTGTTTTGTTTGTTTGTGTATCCTTTTTCTTGGGATAAAAAACATAATTTTTTCTTCAAATTAAAGTAAACAAGGGGAGAATCATCACTATCATTGCAAACTCCCCATTATACATTACCTTTTTTTTTTTTGCTGATGAATCCTCCTAGCTTTTGTGAAAGCACTTCATTTGTTGTACGTGTCAAATCCACTATTAGTCTAATTCTCTCAGGCTGGTTTCTGTAGAAGATAGAGATGCACCAACTTTTTTGAGATAAGGATTTTTGGGTAACATCTCTGTCATTGCTGTCAAGCACCTTATCAAACAAAACAACCATGAGAAGACTTGGACCTTCTAAGTACTCAGACCAAGTGGATTTAAACTAAGGAAAAGGAGGGTAAGGATGTTCAGGAAAGAAAACTCAAATATGCCTCCTGACAATCCTCATCATCCTCTAAAAGGTTAAATCCGTTCAAGAATCCTCAACAGTCGATAGATAACATTCACACACTTTTAAATTGTATTTTAAGAAAATTAACATCCCAGGAATGGTGGGATGAGAATAGCTATAAGCAAGGGAGGATGCTAAAGAAGCTATGGATTTATGATGCCTAGAAGAGCCGTGGTACAATGATGGAAACCAAGTTCCCGTAACAATATTATGGATCCAGACATCTTCCCAGAAAACCACATTTTAGTTCCACTTTTGCTTTGATCTTAATCATTTGATGGAATCCTGCATAAACTCTGGAAACACATTTCGACAGGTTTTTGTAGGTGATTCTGAAGCAAGATCCTTGTCACACTTATTCTCCTACAAGGCAGATTATGAACTTCTTAGAGACTTGATGTGTTTACGGTTTCATAACTAGTCCCTTGAAAAGTTAACCAGTATTTATAGTGCTGCTAGGTCTAAAAAATGTTGTCTGGTTGAATATAAGGAAGAAATAGATGTGTCTATATGATTGTAACTTTTGTTGTCTAGGTTGCACATTCATTTCCTTACATTGCATTAGGGTTCAGTTTATGGTTCCTAACTTCTCGACCAGGACATATTCTACTAATTATTCTATAAAAATTTCGATTTGTTTTATTGAATATCTTTTTTAATTGTATGGTGCAATGGTCCTGTCTCTTAAGCACACTAAGAGAGGTGGAGCTTTTCTTAGTTATGGTCCACATTTGCATTTTCTTTTTTGTATTGCACCCTGTATGCTGTTGTGACATATGCTTTATTAAACTGTTACTCTTTAGCTTTTCCACTAAATATTTTTTGATTGCTATATTTTCTGAATTTGCTTTGTTTTTTGCATTTTCTGGCAGGCTCAGCTGACAGAACTGTTAAATTCTGGGATCTTGAAACTTTTGAGCTAATTGGTTCAACTGCACCTGAGGTTTTTTAATTTATAATCATTAATTCCTCTTTCCAATTGTTCTTTGCAGCTTATCTACTTATCTCCCCTATCTTTTGCTCTGTAACTTAGACCTGGCATTATCGTTCTTGACTGAGCTTTGAGTAATTATTGGTTAATTGTTACAAATCCAGACCACCGGAGTACGCTGTATGACCTTCAATCCTGATGGGAGAACCCTGCTTTGTGGCTTGCACGAGAATTTGAAAGTATGCGCTTTATGTTTTACTTATTTCAAGGTATATAATAGGCTGCTGTTTGGCCCTTCTAATATTCTTTTGTTTATATTTTTCCTGGTTGTAGGTTTTCTCATGGGAACCAATCAGAAGTCATGATACTGTAGACGTTGGGTGGTCTAAATTATCAGACATGAATGTCCATGAAGGAAAGCTTCTAGGATGTTCTTATAATCAGAGTTGTGTTGGAGTATGGGTTGTAGACATTTCGGTATGAGTAACAAAGGCATAGTGTCTACTATTCATAAAACCTTCATCTTGTTTGACGTCCAAACTCCTAAATGTATTCTACCTTGTGATGATGCCAGCGGATTGAACCATATGCGATAGGCAAAACTGCTCGATTAACTGGTGATACTGATGCGAAATCGAATTCTGGTGGTTCATCTGTCACCACAGAGGATAATGTGAAGGCTAATTTGGGCAGGCTTTCTATTTCAAATAATGCTGATCCGGTGAAGGAACCGAGATCACTCACGAGGCTCTCTGTCCCGCAGAATTCAGATAAGGATTCTAAATCAATTGCATGTAAGCCTTGTTTTGTGTTCTATACTGTGCTGTGACCCCCCTTCCCCAAACCAAAAAAGGTATTCAGTGAATTAAACTAAATGTTCTTTTACCTGCTGATTGAAGCTACCCCAAGCACTCCTCAAAAGTCCAGTTTCAGTGGTGTTCAAAAGGCGATGCAGATCAATGCACCAGCAATTTCCAGTGCAGCAAACCCAAAGCGGCAAGTTGCAAAGCCCCAATCAGTCGCGAATATCTTATTTAACAGATCTGATGTAATACCAGTGATTGTGCCAAGAAATAATCCTAGAGCTGAGCAAACTACTGAATATAGAAAAGAAGATGCTCCAGTTAAAGCTGCACCATTACATTTACAGTCCAAAACTTCTGATGTTCGTAAAATTATCAGCTCCAGAGATGTTTTGGAGAGGACAAATATTTCTACTGAGTCTGATAATGAGCTCCCAAAGTCCATGGATTCGAATGTCCCGGATAGAACTTTTAGTGCATCAGTTAAGAACTCAATAAGTGGACTTGCTGCCGACAGAAAACCCAGAGATGATAAACCTATGATTTCAAGAAGAGTTGATACAAGTGCTGCTATTGATACTCTTGCCAGATATCAGAATGAAAGTTGTATGTGTCCCTTTCACATTTTGTTTCTTATCATTTTGGTATTTGCTAGATTCTTGTTTTTTTGCAAACCAGTTCTGGAGTAGCATTTTTTCCTGTAGCTTGGAAATTTTTGCACTCTTCTAATGTGTACTAGGCACTAGCTGTTAAGACTTGAGAGGAGAATAAGTTCTTAGGGGTAGATTTACAAAGTAGCAAACACTGATTGAGTGCTTCACATATTAGAATGGCATTGATTCCTTGAGTAATGAAAATGGGTTATGGTGATGGGTCCCCTTTTTGGGTGGGGTTATAGATGTTCCACAGGCAGTAGCTAAATCTTATATTTTGATCTGTTGGATAAGACTCCGCCATTTTTCGAAAAATCTAAAAGCTGTTAAGGATTTTCACGCAATCTGAAACGCACTCTAGTTGTAAAAGATGTGTGTCTTTAGCTGCAGTACTGTCTCAGATTGAAGCTGATCCATAATTATAGCACAAGAAAAACACTTTTAATGAGATTCCAGTGCTTTTACATCGATTTTGAAATTATGATTCAGTGACCGAAAGTAAGAGATGAAGAAGTTGAAGAAACTTCTTCATCGATTCTGTAGCTTCCTAATGTTTTTGGTTACAAATGATTGATAATGATATAGCTTTTTTATCACAGATGAATTTCGAGGAAATAATATGAATATGGAAGCATCTCATGTAGAAGGTCAAAAAGGAGGTATAACTACAGTATGTAGTGTGTGCTTTACTAACAACTTGATACTACTTATATATCAGATTTATGAACACTAACTCATTACTCTTAATAAACTAGGTAGAACACATCTGATTCTCTCTAACTGGGAACAGAAAGGAAGAAGTTCTTACCGTCCAGGTCTTGCTTCAAGCAATATCTCTGGGAGATTTAATGCTGTAAGTACACTCACTTTTTGTATGGATCTCAAGCATGTATTGTTTTGCTGTGCAACTTCTGTTTAAAACCAAGCACACTACAAATTATCTTTATACGACCCTGATCTTGATTGGATGTGTGCTTTGCTTTGTTTTTTTCTTTTCTTTTCTTCTTTTCTTTTTTCACTTAAGGGTTGTGAGCCAATTGACATTCAGACATTTTTGCTGATTATTTTACAGGTCACGGAACATATTGATATTCTGCTAATTTGAACTGGTTTTGTATGTTAATATTACCATGTTGTCTATAGCTAGTTTCGTAGCTGGTAATCTCCTGAAATTGTAATCACCATCTATTTTATAATACCCTAGCTTTTGCATAAGCACTGACCTAAAGTCTCAATTCTCATCTTGACATGTCAATCTATGGCTATGTGAAATATTTTCAAACCAGAATAATTCTTTAAAGAATTTCCCTGGTCTATTTAGGCTCGGCTCTTGATTGTTCTGAACTGTTTCTCTCATTAGCTCCTAATATATTCTACAAGCAGCTTGAGATGCTTTTACCATTCAAGATTTTCTGTGATAGACTTTAATGTGCATTCATATCTTCCATGACAGAGAAGCTATCCTTCAACTGATGAAAATGAGTCAGTCTCTGCTAGTGATGAAGAGACTATTGCTGATTTGATAGAACAACACGATCACTTTGTTGGCTCAATGAGGTCCCGATTAGGCAAACTGCAGGTATTTTGCTGCATTATTATTATTATTGTTGTTGTTCGATTTTAATCCTGATAATACTGCTAAATTTCCCAATGTTCTCAAGTAGATAGCTGCCATTTTTCGTAATAAGGTTATATGACCACAGAATATGCTTTTTCATCATAAAGATCAGAATTAATCCGTGCAGCTTTTAAGTTGTCACATTATTTTGAACTTCATATAACCATAGACCATTGGTAATTTCGGTTTTCATGAAGTGTGAGGATATTCAGTAGTTTACTGCCAACTAGATTTAGCACTTTGTGGTTACTTCCTAAATTCCTGCCAAAGACCATGGTTTCTAGCAACTTAGGTCACACTGACTTGCTCATTTTTGCACTATTTCTGTTGAAGGCTTCTACTTTTCTGAATCCATCTTCTCGAGATAACCTTCCATAGATTCTTGGTTATGGTTATATTGCATGTCTAATACATTGTCTTCTTGAGATTGTTGTAGGTTAGACAGTTGCATACAATTTTTAATTGTGCTTTGCTTTCGTCATTTGCCAGGTAGTCCTTAACTACTGGCAGAGGCATGATATCAGAGGGGCTCTAAGTGCAATCGGCAAAATGGGCGATCAAAGTGTGAGTATTATACTTAAATTTACCAATTGTTGGGAAAATAATAAGACCTGTCATGCAACTAGCAGATTACTCATTCTTATTCTCTTTCTAATCCTCATGCTGCAGGTGCTTGCTGATGTAATGAGCCTTATGGCAGAAAAAACTGATGTTGTCACATTAGAGATTTGTTCTTGTCTTTTGCCACTCTTGATGGGACTTGTTGAAAGTGATATGGACAGGTGAGCAGATCTATAGGAATTTTTAGCACTCTGACATCTTCTGAAGCTAATGTTGACTTGTAGGTAATATACCTCAATGTGTAAGTTCCATACCAAATCAGTGTTGTCGATTGCTGAAATGGTGGAAAATACTCAAATAATGGAATATGTTTTACCCTATCATTATTGCCCAATAAACCCCTCATCACTTCTTTATCTCGAGTTTCATGGGATCTGTTACCAGTTGCAACGTGTCACCGGATGGTGTTTTCTGCAAAACCTAAGCAAGCATTTTCTAAGTTTCTTACCATTTGAAGGATAGAAATGCATGGTCAACTTTGGTGAATATTGATGTAGGTACTGAGAGAGTATGAGCTAAGTACTGTTTAACTAGTTTCCTTGGTGCTGTGGACCATCTAATTCTCTGAACCTATAATGTTGCATAATTTCTTTATAACATATTAACATGAGCATGACTTTATCCTCCATAGCCTTTTTTCATAGTTATTTTCATGAAGCACAAGAACCTCAAACTCAGTTTTTTTCTAGATATGTCATGTCTTTGTTTCAGGGTTACATTGTTCAAAATCAAGAGTTAATTATCTGGAGCAAATAGGAGATCATAATGTATTATATATCTGTAATTTATTATGATGACTATTTGATTTAATTTTGGAGCAATTTCTTCATTCTCATTCATCACCTCTACTTTACCTATACAAGTTGGAGGTCACTTTTAAATGAATTCAGAAGTGAAGTGCATTGGGCATTTATCCTTGGCCTAAGGACATCATATTGTTGTGTTCTTCATTGTCCTTTCATTTAATGATATAAAGTTAAAATTTATATATTATTATGACATCTAAAAATTTCACTAGCAGAACACTTTATTAACCTATGGTTTACAAAACTTGCATCCTAAATCTGATAAGAGAGAAGCTTCCAGGCTTTCTACTCTTGGGCCTCCAAGGTTGAGTATGAGCAGCGTGGTATATGTCTTGGGGGAATTTTATCTTCATATGGTTTTCATGTCTTGTGAATAAGAACACTGACAGCTGCCGGATGTCTTGTTAAAACTGACAGCTTGTAATCCTGTAGGCATCAAGATATTGCACTGGATATGCTCATAAAGTTGGTGAGAGTATTTGGCTCCGTAATTTACTCATCTCTCTCGGCGCCTGCATCTGTTGGTGTAGACATCGAGGCAGAGCAAAGGTTTGGCTGTTTCTTCTTTAACAACTATGTTTAGCTTATTCTTGCAAATTAATGTTCTGCTATCATTATTTGCATAATTTGTTGTATGATTATTATCTTATATCCATCTCGCTAAAAGATCTACCACTGTTTTCTTTCGCCTCAAGGCTGGAGCGTTGCAATCTCTGCTATGTGGAACTTGAGAAATTAAAATGCTCCCTTCCTGCTCTTTCAAGGTATGTTTTTTCTCGTGAAAATAGTGCTTCAGGTTAGTGCAGAATTCAAATTTGTATCTGCTGTTCTGTGTTGCAGAAGAGGGGGAAATATTGCCAAGTCTGCACAAGAACTGAATCTGGCGCTTCAGGAAGTTTCATGATCATCTAATGCTCACAATATACAGACAGGTCAGACTGTATTGCTTTCAGGGGTGGAAGTGCTGTGATTTGTATGTTGAAAGATGGAAGCGTTGGCAACTCGTGTAAATTCGTGCTCAGTGGGATTACTGACCCGATTCTTTATCTTAACCTATAAGATAGCTGATGGACAACTCAAGAGCGGTAATGGCAGAAGCCTCATTACTGCTTTGTTGTCTTAACCCAAATGTCAACTTGATATTTCTGAGTGAAGTTGATGAATTGAATTGATCGTAGTTTAGAGCGATTTGTACAAATGCGAATCCTATCGAAGGTAGTGTAGCTCTTTATTACGGAATGAGCTACGCTCCAGTTGAAGGAAGGGCATAGAGAGTTTGCTTTGTATGATGTAAGAGTGTTTTGAGAGACATCTATTTTGGCGGTTACCACTTAAACTATCTGCTGTATCCTTTCCTAAATATATATATGGTTCTTTATTGGCCTATAGTTTGCCTCATTAGCTCAGGTGTGTAACATGGCTTGTACGGCTTACCAAACATAGAGATGTTATATGAAATTCATGGGTTTTATTTTAACTTTTGTGCACCCAATGTTTCCTTGTTTTATTGAAGTATACGATATTCACACGAACTCATTCATCTTCTCGTTATTGTCTCGTCGAGACGAATATGACCCCGTGATGGAGATAGAGATGGAAATAAAGATTATTAATAATTAGAGATATATGTTAGTATTTGATTTAATTATTTACTTTCTTTCCAAGTAATTAATAGTATTATAAATAAGAGTTATTTTTATGTATTTTGGGAGTTGAATTGATTAATGAAAAGTTAGGGTTTATTTCCCCTTCTTCTGTGTTCTT
>JAYJMF010000036.1:192466-217793 GCA_036873715.1 Salvia sclarea | reverse complement strand
ATAATCGTACATTATATATTTAACAAAAATATGTTATTTAACTGAATTATAAACCGAGCAACGCTCGGGTAATTTTCCAGTTACTACTAAAACATTTTTTTACTGAAAATAACGGTTAAAACAAACCGTTGGCCAATTGCATTTATTCTAGTAATAAACGGCGGAGAGAGAAAAATTGGGCTGATTTAGAATTTTGTGTATTTATTTAAATTAAAATTTAATGCATACTGTGATTTTGAGACGAGCAATAGTGAAAAAATGGGATTGTGTGTGTGAAATTTCAGTTATTTTAATTGATTCGTGTGATTGTGTGTGTATGAAATTTCCTGATTTTAATTTATCTTTTTTAGGTTTTCCAACATCTGTATACTAATATAATACTCCATATCCATATATCTTGCAATATATAGTACTATAATACAAATCTTAATCTTTTAAAAGAAAATAATGTGTTTATTTTTCTTTTTTAATCTGCAATATAAAACGATGAATTTGAACCCGATGAAATAATCCTCCTTGAAACGACCAATATCCAGATGAGTACAAATGTGTTCGACTAATTTTCTTGTATGTTTAATTTAGTATCGCCACGTGTTAATAAATAAATAAGGTGCAGTTATACTCAACACATAAATAAGGCGCAATTATAAACTTCTAATACAAACTATTAGTATTAACATCTAATTTACGAATTGTTGAGTCATTATGAATTTGTTTTGATATGTAATGAAATTGCAGATTTGTGCAAATATAATTACTTATATTGAATTTCCATCCTTGAAAAGTAACTAAAAGAGACACGTACGGCCATCATCTTTATTATCCAGTTCACAACATAATCAGAAATGCACATCATCTATCATTATTGTGACATCGAGTAATATCAAACAAACCTTTTGTAGAGTATATGGTGACACTAGCATTCGTAATATAATACTAACATATAAATGAATAAGCATTTTTATAATTCAGAAATGGATAGCAGACTACAACCTTTTCTCCTCTCTATTTTGTTATATATATATATCCTTGACTACCGTAAAATTAGGCCACAAAATCTTTTTACGGCTCAAACTGAAAAAGAAAAAGAAAAAAGAAAAAAGGTTAGCTAACCATTACCAGCAGCAACTGCAAGCTTGAATATTTAATACAGACATGGCCGCCAAGAAAATTCTGGAAACGCTCCAGCCTATCAAATCAAAGCCTAAAGCTGCTGTATCCCCCTGCCCCAGATGATCCATACCCGCCGTAAGGCTGCCCTGCATACGACGATGGCAAGTACGAGCTGCCCCCACCTCCCAGCCGCGAGTACGACGACTCCAGCTTACCGTAGCTTCCAGGAGCTGGCTCTCTGTGTCCACTGATGAATTCCTGTATATAATTAAGCAACCTAATGTCACCTTACATATTTCTTTTAGATGATCATTAATGGATATACTCGAGGCAGAAAGTCTTCCTAAAATTTTGTAATAGTTATAGATTTTGTCGTAAGGCTCCCTATGATAAAGTAATATAATATCATAACAATCCATGAAAAACATAAACCCATACAACAATTAACAAGCAAGAAAGCGAAGCATGAATACTGACCGAAGAGAAAACTCCCATGAAAGTTCAATAGAAGACAAGGAGGGAGTCTAGGCCTAGAAAGTTCCGAAATTCCCATTTGGCAAGCCAAGAAAATAATTGTAAGATGCTAACTTGTTTAGAATTATTTTGGTATAGAAATGAATTTTTGCCACTTTGGCAAAACAAGAACGAGTAGTAGTTGCTAGGGGAGTCCTGTTTGTGCAGCTTGTGCTATCAAGTCACTACATGTGGGACCAGGGCATTACATCAATTGAGAAGATGCAAGCATCTTAGGTGTAATCACAATCAGATGATGATTGTTGCCCTTATTTTCGGTTGATTGAGTTTTGGAACTGGTTAGTGATAGTATTAGGGGACCCCTATTTGGAAGGGATTAATATTTGAAGATTTGTTTTGGGAATAATTATGGCTGCTGGAATAAGGGTACTTAAGATCGATTGTTGCCCTTATCATGATTTTCTTATCCAAGACACAAAATCTTTGAAACCATTAAATGAAAAAACTCCACTGGAAACAAGAAAAATAATACCAAAGTAGGAAGAGAAATACTCCCATGAAAGAAAGGAGAGAGCTAAAATGAAAGGAAAATAAAAGTGAATCTAGAACTAGAACAGGGTGGAGGAAGGAAGGTACAACAAGTGGAAGCTTTAGAGTAGAGATGTTTTTATAGAGATGGAATTTTGAAGGTTGTTTGGGTACCTATGACAAATTAAAAACATAACAGAGAGTAGTACTTCAATGAATTCTCTTCCTGTAGCATAAAGGGAACACATATTCTAGTTCGTGATTTGATAGAAGCCAATCTATTTCATGATTAAAAAAAATACTCATGGTCGTAAACACTAGAATAAACAACTAAGCTTATGAAAAACTTTGAAATCATCCCATTACATAACATCAGCAATTGTCTTAGCTACGAAAGAGTTGGCCAGATTTATTGAAAAAATGATAAAAGCATAAAAATTAATAGAAAACACAAGTATGAAATATATACCTGAATAAGTTGTTGAGCTGCTTGAACTTGTGCAGAGGTGCCTTTTATTTCCACAGTAATTTCCTCAGGTAGCCCTCTACTCTCTTGTACGGTCAAAATAGCACCACTACTGCGTCGAATGTAATCAATATTCGTCCCCTGAACACCAATAATATCCTCTGCATATGTAAGAGGTATTTGCATGGTCTGTGCAACCTGCATAAATGATCAACATACAAGAAATTTGTAGGTTAGTAGGCATTACCAATGTTCTTCAACGAATAAAGTACATAGAGTTGCAAGTGAAAATGTAAGTGTTAGCAAACCTGAGTCACAACAGGTCCCCCAGAACGAGCTATTAAAGAAGAACGGTTCACAAGTGAATGTTCTTGCCCATACAATGGTAGTCTAGAGGATGGAATATGAGATTCAATCTGGCTTTCGCGGTCCATAAACAGTGATTCCCTTTTCAATGTAACAGGATAATCAACTCCTAGAGAGGCCTGTGGTGTTTGATGCAAGGAAGTCTTGTCAGACCAAGCTTCCACTTGCCTTTCCTGAGTGGCTGGTGCATTATGCTGCATTTAGAGAGAGATGTCATTAATCATAAACTTGTGATCTCATCCATAATTAAACCAAATAGGAACTGACTTACACTCTTCTCGAATAAGGGTAGAACACTTTGATCCACTAAAAATTTTCTCAGGTGACCTACAACAGCTTCCAATGCCTTAAGAACCTTCAGAGCTTCCCCTTGTAACTCAACAACCCTTTCCTGGGAATTGGCATAACTTGGTACTTCATCTGCAACCAAAATACAGGACAACATGAGTACAAATTCTCTCAAGGGGAGTGGAAGACAAACAAAAGAAAGCAAATCACAATAGATTTCTGCCAGATAACATGTTCTAAGGAAAGATTCTCTAAATAAGCATAACAGAAGAAAACTTGGAAATTTGAAATGTCTAATCAAGAGAGTTACAACTCTGAAGCATATCTACAATATCATCCTCAGACCGTTCAGATTTTCCTTCAGCAATATTTCCTAATTTTCATTATATACAAACAAGTTCATTTAGAGAAATAAAAATAACAGGATACACATTTTTCTTCAGACAGAATGAAGATATGTTCACTCTCAGAGTTCACAAGGCCCAAATGCAACAGAGAGGGACTAAGTCACTTCCCAAAACAATGGTTAGATAGATAATAACATAAGAAAATGACGCTATAAATGAGATTAAAGATGTTATTCTACCATTTGAAAGCACACGGACAGAAGCACCAGTTGTTTCCTGAATAGACTTGATCAGGGAGCCTTGTTTTCCTATTAAACTAATGGCCTGTGTTGACGCTACCAATAGTCGAATTGAACAAAATGCAGCACCAGAGGTTTTATCACCATCATTCTCAGGAAGACCATTAACACGCTTGAAAATTCTTATTATGGCATCCATTGCTGGAGACAATGCTGCTTCAGGTTCTTCCTTGCCAGATATTAATACCTGAAATTGGCAGGTTCAATGTCATAAGTTAATGGAGAAGATTAGCTAACAACCAACTGTGGAAAAACAGAATATCTTGAAGTAGTTTGGAATAAGTTATTAACACAAAACTAGATTTCATTACCATACTGAAAAATCATCAAAAAGAGAACATTTCAATCGCAGTCATGTTTTCTGCACAATCAAAGAAGACAGGACATCCCCCTTATCGTATGAAAAGATAACTTGTAGTTCTTTTTCACCCCGTTTAAAGAATTACTACACAGTCATCACCTCTAGAGTATAACTGCAAAAGTAGCTCTTTACTAGCTGCTCATAAATAATAAACATACTAAAGGTTGGCATGGTCAGACAGTACAATGAAGGAATTTAATTTTACTGAACATCAATATCCAAATCTAGAATGAACAACCAATCAGGTGTTGTCATTAGCTTATTTGAGAGCTTCTGGGGATAATTTAGTTGATATTCAATAAAAAAAGTACCTGATGTTTTCCAACATAATAATAATTAAATATCGGCTCTTGAAAAGACCAACATACTAGATCAGCCAAGAAAATTACATTAAGTATTGTGGACATTTAAATACTCAATCCATCTAGACATGTATTGATCTAAGGACATAACAGAAGGTTGGAGTTGGACAAGCAATCAAACACATGTTTACTCAGCCACCATACTCACGGAGATGTAGTGCAGGAAGAACTTTCTATCTAAAAAGGTCAAAAGAAAGAAAAATACAGATCAATTACTCATGAAGAGTCCCCTCACTAAATTGTCTTAAAGAGTTTATGGATCAAACCTTCCAGTTCTGACTTTTACATAAAATCTCCAAGATAAAATAAGTTTAAAGGGGAAAATTGGAATTGAAGTCCAACCAGTCATCGATCATAGGCAAATAACCATCTCAATCTGATAATGGAATAGGGCGATCAGTGAGAAGCTTCCTAGTCTCGGTCTCCAACACAATTATGTCTTAGACATTGGCAGGAATACTGAAAACTCTCTGAGAACCAGAATATTGACAACTAATTAAACTCTGGTAAAAGTCAGCAGTCTAGTGGCCCAACTTGGCTAATGGAATGAGGATACTAGGACATTTGTAAAAGCCTCGAAAAAATACTGTCATACATCATCAGAAAGAAATATAGCACAATTTTTCCATGGACATACAGAAATAACTGATTTCAGCCTTAATAATATATAAGAGAGAGAGCAACATTACCCTACGCACCCAGCGTAGGCACCTCTGTAAGAACCAAGAGTTGTTCAGAGCTCAAGTGGTGATTCAGATGACACCAAATACACTAGTTGCCACATTGGGCGTGTCTGGTTTAGACTCCATATATGCATACATAGATAAACAAGATTCTTTAACAAATAAAGAGAGGGGAATGTAAAGAATTATCAATCTAAAGCAACACAAGATGGAATCTACATGAGCCATTTTGCAACACACAGAAATCACCAATTACACTTTTGTAGACTTTGAATCTATTTAAATCTTCTTCATATGTTCCAGCTACGTAATGCAGCACAGTACAGAAAATTTCAGAAAGAAAACATGGTAAATAATATATCTAGAAATTCATCATTCAAAGTAATCCTTTTTTCCAGGTTGTAACTAAAAACTAATGATTATGGTTCTTCCCTCAAAGTTACCAAGACCCTATGCTAAAGAGGTTAGAAATAATAATTATAGGTTCTGTTCTAACTCCTGGTGTACCCACGTTAGTTCCATATAACATGAGAGAAGGAAACCTTCGGCACCAATAAATGTAAGGAAGCAATTGGTAGTTCCAATATTCCCCAATAATCTTTTGAAAACCTACGAAACCCTAGGAACTTAATCGCTTGACTATCCTTAGCAAGGAGAGCCGATCCAAACCCTAATTGATCATGCAAAGCCCCCAAATTGAGAAAAACACCACCGAAACGTCGACATGGAAAGCAGAGAAACTGAAATTGACAGGAAGCATAGGCACGGGGATACGAACAAATAAATAATTTGGAGAATTACAATGCGATCCGGCGAGGTGATGGGGCCGTCGAGCACACGAACCCTAGCGCGTGTTTCTTCAACTAGCTTTTTGATGAGATCCCCCTTCCGCCCAATAATGCCGCCGACTTTGAGCACCGGCACCAGCAGCCGGAACACCGAGTATCCCGGCCAGCCGGGCCACTTGGCCTTCATTTCCTCCAAAGCTTTATCCTTGTCGTCGACGGAGGCGGCCGCCTCCGGGATGGGAGCCTCGACCGTGGGTGTTTCGGCATCTTCTTCCCCCTTGGTTTCGGGGAGCTCAGCCGGTGCTTGCTGCTCGTCGGGGATGGCGGCGTTCTCCGCCGGTGTCTGAGAGGAGGCCATACAGTGGGATGGTTTGTTGATTGATTAGTATTTACGAAGGTAAGGGTTTTGGGCACTGTGTGTGGAGAGAGAGAAGAGAGAATAAGAGAGGTAAGGGGCGCGAGGGTTTTATCAAAAGGGGAAAAGCAGAAAATGGTGAAAATATATTTCCAAAATATAGTTATTTCTTCATAACTAAAATCTCAATAGTATTTTTTTGTTTGTTCGCAACTTACAATCCACATCCAACATTATTATTATTATTATTACTAGTAAGTAGCTTGTAGTCTGTCGAGATTCAACGGAAAATCAATTTACATTATAAATAAAAAATTAAAAAAAATAATTAAAATAATAATAATATTGGTAATTAAAAAATACGTTGAGAATGGTGTTTCTTCGATTTTTTAGCTATATGTTTTAAAAGTTGTATAAAATAACTTTGTGTTATAACTATTATTATTATTATATAAAATAGTTTTGACCTAAATATCGTTTGAACCATGGATAAATCAGATTGTGACATGATACTCGTGGTTTTTATGAGCTAACAATATGAGCTAATTACGAAAAAAATATTTAATGGAAAATATTTATTTGGTAAAAATTAAATTAATGTTACTATATGTTCTCGTCTCAAAAGTCACGGTAGCATCGCCTTGTTGAAATGCTTGTACATGTCCAAATTCTATTTAAAAAATAATTTTACTATATATATTCTCGTCTCAAACTAAACGGTTCTCGCCTATGATTTAGATCTTGAATCAGTAAAGTCTTTGGCTTTAAATATGTAATATAAAATAGTAGTATCGTTTCGTTGGGAAGCTCCACATTCACATCACCTCGACTGCATGGCTAAAACGTTGCATGTTTGCATCGTCTCATCGGAATGCTGCACGGTTACATCGGCTCGTTGGAATGCCCGTACATGTCCCAAATTTTACTTAAAAAATAATTTTACTATATGTTATTCATCTAAACCAATAGCAATATGAGTTCATTAAGAACCCATATAGCAACAATTTACGAAAAAATTTATCTAATCCTGAATATTTATCTGGTCAAATTAAATTAAATTTATCAAAGGCGCATCGCCTCGTTGGAAAGCTCTAGGTTACATTGGCTCGACTCGCCTCGCTTAAATGTTGAACGATTGTATCGCCTTGCTGAATCGCTGCATCATCTCGTGACATGCTTGTACATGTCTCAACTCCTATTTGCAAAACAATCTTATTATATGTTATCGTTATCGTCTCAAACTCACATAGCAATATGATCTAATTAAGACTCATATAGCAATAGGAGCTAATTATATTTATAATATTTATCTGGTCAAATTAAATTAAATTTGTCGTGGTCGTCTCGCCTCGTTGGAAACCTCTACGGTCTCATCGCCTCGACTCGACTCACCGAAACGTTGCATGTTTGCATCAACTCGTCGAAATGCTCGTACATATCTCAAATCTTATTACAAAATAATTTTACAATATGTTCTCGCCTCAAATTCATATAGGAATATGAGCTAATTAAAAACTCTTATAGTAATCTATAATCTATAATCTAATAAAAAGGGAATTGATTTCAAATCAATTTTAAATCATTTTGATTCGTAATTTTATAAATAGAGAGAATTAATAGCATAATTTGTAGAAAATTAAATAACATTAATTTCAAAATAAATGATTACAAAATTAACCATCACGCCCACTAATTATTCAACTAACAATCACTAATCTATTTTCTTACATATATTGCATTTAATATGTAACATAAAATCTCAATTCATCTTAATTTATATTTTTTCTTATATGATAGTTAATTTTTATCCAAAACTCTAAACAGTCTTAATTCTTTCATCTTCTTTACTCACTCGTCTATTTTATTTTTGTAAAGAAGACGTTGCAAATAACTCTTCTCTTTCTACTGAGTTCGATTTGCTATTGGGTCAGTTTGAATTCTTCTAACTTGATTCGAATTAAAAGCTTTTGGAAAAATTTACATATATATATATTTTTTTATTTTTTGTTTGTTATTTTGAATTTGTTTATGCTAACAAATTATTAGTAATGTATGTTAATTCGTCTTGTCATTATTATCATGATTAAATAGTGTTATAATTCGTCTTATAAAAATACAGAGAAAGTACCTATCTTTTTATCTTAAAAGATGTTTTTGAGAAATTTAGTATTTTAGAAATATTTGGATACATTAGTTGATGATGGTGAAGAATATCATACTTTCAAAAAAATGCTTTTAGATATGAAGCTGGAGAATATGAGGCAGACAAGCAATAACTTGTTAAATTTCTCTGCTTCCAAAAACTAAATTTGTTTAATTTCGTAGTTCAACCCAGATTGAATTGAAATTTTCGAATAAACCTACAACATCAAAGAGATGAAATTTGGAGCATGAGTTTCAATTTTACTTGGAGCTATTACTTGGTTATCATACAAACAACTCACACAGTAATAAGTGAATAATTTCCACTCATTTTGTAAAGTTAAACCATTAGTTTATACTGTATTTTTCCCTTAATTATATAAGATTAATCTTCTTGAATTTGTAAACGTGTGTCCAACAAATCTGATGAGATCCTCAGTCCCAAACTCTGTGTTCCGCTCTTAATTTTAATAATATTTATTATAAATGAAACTTATTATTATATAATAAATTATAATTGACATTTATTACAAAAAATGCAATTTAAAAAAAGTATATACCGTAATTTTGGAATAATCAATATAAAATATTTATTTTTAATCAAGAAAAAACAATCTAAATATAAAAATAAATATATATCCTAACATGAATAATTGATCCTAATTAGTGATTGTAACATTAAATTAAATTACAACATGCTAAAATTGAAGAATAAAATAAACAAATAATAAAGAAAAATGATTGTGGCACATAGAATGATGGGATATGAAATTTGTGACATAAAATCCCAAGTGCCAACAAATGGGCACTCATGTATCTCGCATTGGAGTTCCATTTCGATTTGTGGAAGAAAGAATCAACTTATCATTAGCTAATGATTCTTGTTAGATTCGTTTTAGAAGTGCTACATTCTAAAACGACTTATCCATTTAATGATGCTAATTAAATTGATCTAGCTTTACTAATAATATAAGGTCAACCTAATTGACCCTTCACTCATATTTCCGACTTGGGTAATCGAAATATAACTGGATTATGCTTAAGCAGTGAACATTATAAATGCAAATCCCTTTCATATTATTCTAAGTTAACGAAATTTAGTACTCCCTCCATTTCAAAATATAAGTCTTCCTAAGTTTGGGCACATATATTAAAAAAAAAATTCTACTTATTCAATCTTAATTAATTACATTAATGAAGTATCATCTTCCTCCCAAAATTTTCCAATAAAAAGACAACACATATAGTAATAATAAATTTGAAATTAATATTTATTTAAAATAACAAATATAATATTCCATTCAAGTAATAAATTTATAATTAATATTCATTGAAATATAGGTCATTAATGTAGAATTAAGTAAAAAAGACTTACATAATGAAAATAAAAAAATATGGTCAAAAAACTTACATTTTGAAATGGAGGGAGTATTGAGGAGAGCTCAATAACTAGATGAGAAAAATATGAAATTATCTGTGTTATTTAAAACACTCATTTTGGAAAGTACAGTGTACTTGGTCCGAATGGAAATCATCTCTCTCAAGATCAGCCTTTAATCAAGATGATCTCCCAACTAAGTTTACTAGTCCCTATATTAATGAAAATAAAATCTAAGTTTAATTACTCGTGCACTTTTGTATTTTATTGAATCAAATACAAAATTTATGTTAAGAAATAGTATCAAATTGATTTATTTTTTTTCATAATTAGCATCAACTGCGAAATTAAAAATTATTCTTCGCGCCATCATCACGTACGTACTAATATCTGATATGTGATTATGAAATGTCGTCGTGTGTAAAGTTGAGACGAAATATTCAAATGCTACTCTTATTTAATGTGTTTCAAAATATAAATAATTGAAAAACAAGTTAGATCCACACATTAAATATCGTGCACCGAAACGTCTACTCTTGGTGTGTGGTGTCGGCTCACATGAATTCTCAAAATTGGCAGTTCTCAACTTTAACTAACCTCATTTACATAATTATTGCAAGATGAATAATAATGATATTAAAATGCAAAAGAAATAGCAGGCCTTTAGAAGTCGAACGTGTAAAATGGTGAAGTAATTTATGATAGCACGTGCCGGCTGACACTAGTCCACAACCCAATCTTGATATGCATTCCCAGACAATAATCCACAGCTGTGAATCATATATCATATAGTATTAATTCAACCTACATTCATTATATCATCTTCTCTTCCTTTCTTCTTCACTCACACAACCACAACTACTCTCTTCCCATGGTGTCGCCTCTCACTTTCCCACTCCTCTTTTCAGGTAATTAACACTCAATTGATTCAATTGACAAATTTATTAACTAACAATGTGATTGATATGTACAATTGTGCTGAATGAATTACTACTTATTAACACTGTGTGAATGTACGTGCAGTATTTTTGGGCGCGGCGTTGTCGCTGGGCATCAACTATGGGCAGCTCGCGAACAACCTCCCCCACCCGGAGTCGGTGGTGCCGCTGGTGAAGTCGATGGGCGTGAGCCGCTTGAAGCTCTACGACGCCGACGCCAGAGTCCTCAAGGCCTTCGCCAACACCGGCGTCGAGTTCGTCGTGGGCCTCGGGAACGAGTACTTAGGTAAAAAAAATAAAAACATTATTGTTCCCGACATCCAAACCACCTATAATCACCTTCTATTTTGTAACACAACAGGGGACATGTGCGACCCCAGGAAGGCCCTTTCCTGGGTGAAGTCCAACGTCCAGTGCTACCTCCCGGCCACCAAAATCGCCTACATTGCGGTGGGCAACGAGGTCCTGACGCTCAACGACTCCGCCCTCTCCTCCCGCCTCCTCCCCGCGATGGAGAACATCCACGCCGCCCTCGTCGCGCTCAACCTCCACCGCGGCGTCGCCGTCACCACCCCGCACAACCTCGGCGTCCTCGACGTCTCCTACCCGCCCTCCGCCGCCGTCTTCCGCCGCGACCTGTCGCAGAAGCTCGCCTGCATCCTCGACTTCCACTGCAAGGTCGGCTCACCCTTCCTCATCAACGCCTACCCTTACTTCGCCTACAAGGCCGACCCCAAGCAGATCCCCCTCGACTTCGTGCTCTTCGAGGGCGCCGGCATCGTCGATTCCTCCACTGGACTCCACTACGGCAACATGTTCCACGCCCAGATCGACGCCGTCAACTCCGCCGTCGCCAAGCTCGGATACAAGAACGTGCGCCTGCAGATCTCCGAGACCGGCTGGCCGTCGAAAGGGGACCCCGACGAGGCCGGGGCGTCGCCGGAGAATGCCAGGAAGTATAACGGGAATTTGCTCAAGCTCCTCAACCAGAATAAGGGGACGCCGATGAGGCCCGACATGAACTGCAATGTCTACGTGTTTGCGCTTTTTAATGAGAATCAGAAGCCCGGCCCGTCTTCGGAGAGGAATTTCGGGCTGTTGAAGCCCGACGGCACGCCCGTCTATGATCTCGGGTTCAAGTTCTCCGCGACGGATTCCAATTCCAATTCCAACTCCAACTCCGCCGGCGACGGAACAATGCCGGCGGTGAATTTGCCGGCGGGGACTCCTCCCAACGGCTACTTGTCCATTACGCCCGATCACGCGGTGAGTCCTATTAATAAATTAATTGATCTTGGATTTGAATTTGGGTAGGGGATGATAATACTAAATTAGTAAAATTAGTACAACTTGTGTGTATATATATAGGTATAATAAATATCATCATTAGTAGTATAAGGTTTGGATTGATGATGGTGGGCCAAGCACAAACACAAATATGAATAGGAATTGCACTAGCAAGTTGCATAGGATGCCTCTGTCAATTTCTACAATTTGGCTCGTGGAGGGGACACTTTTGTTGAGGGTCAATAGTGAATACAACAAGTATATAATAAGAGCAAAAACCTACCTATTTGGAAATTGGAATTGGGATGCAGTAAATACAAATGCAACCGCAATTTCTTTTTCTTTATATTATTATGGCCATTGTGTTATGAATTTAGTTTTCTAAAGAGTTAATCCACTATAAATTAGTATTAGTGAATTTTGGTGTTTCTTGTAATATCTAAAGTGCCTGATTAAATATAGGAATTTTGATCATTTTTGGATTATTTTTTTTCAAATTAAAATTTGGACCCGAGTCGAAATTGACATGTTATTGGAATTTTAAAGCACTAACCCCGTATTTAGAAATCCTAACTCTATGTCTAAAAATTCCGGTGATGTCACGTCAGTGCCGACTTACCCAAAATCTTAATTCTAGAAAAAAATTATCAAAATTTATGTATTAGTTTCTTTATTAACAGAATCTTAAGAGTATTCTAAAATTATAGTATTTTTTTTGTTTCTTCTAGTATTAGTTTCCTTATTAAACAAAATTCGCAATTTTTAAGAGGGGAGGATAAAATTCAGTCCTAGACTCCTAGTAAATTGTTTTGTCATGGAACTCAAAATTTGATCATCGAATAATGTACCCATGATTTATTAATGTTATCTAAATTGTAGTAGTATGTTATTAAGAACTCGTAACTTCACCAATTCCAACCCTACAGTATGTTATAAAATATTTTTACTATCCATAAATTTTATTGTTAAATTCTAATATTGTTGAATAATTGAGGCGGTTGCTATGTCCATTAGAGTTATGAGATCGTATTTTGGCCATGTGAGAACTGGTCCAGGATTGTTGCCAGCTGGATAAGTGATTCTCATATATTGAATTGTGTGGTAAATTGGAACGTTGTTTTATTTTATTTTGTGGGCGAGGGAAGGGTAAAATTGTACTTTCAGTGCAGATTTGGAGTGGGTGCCTGAAAATCTTTGATGGAATCTTGTCGACTTATTAGTAGCATGTGAAAAAAAAATAGGAGTCTAAAATTTATGAAGCACTACTTAGTTTGTATTTTCTTTTATTGTAAATTTATCATAATAAAATGTAGGAAAACTTTATCGTATTTAAGTGGTTTCCATTTTTTTCTATTTCATGTTTTTAGGACGAAAAAGAGTAGAAAATATAATTGGAGGTAAAATGGGTTGTTCTAGGGAAAAAAATTCATACTGATCAAGGAATATCATAAAATGGTGTTGAAATCATAAACGTACAAAAGAGTGAAAAATATTTGTTTTCGATTATTTTCCATTAAAGATAACATACCCATACTGTTGAAGCCACGTTGTTTGTTGTCCCACATCAAATTTGTATTAATTTGGTTTCTATATATTAGTTTGGAGTATCCTGTTCTCTTACAAGGTCTTTTAAGGGGGATGGATAGCTCAGTAGTCACCTCTAATATGGTACTAGAAAAGGTTCAAGTTCGATGAGAGCTTGTTTGATCAAGAATCATAGTCTGACGATCATTTCGGCCCACAGATAAAGAGGGTGTGTTAAAACCACATCTATATAAGGCATTTGAAGGGGGCGAGTGACTAATATTTAATACTTATTTTATTATTTTCATGTGTTTTAGCTCCTACATTAGACATGAGGAGGTTTTGCACAACCTTATGCTTGGGCTATGGAATGACACGGTGAATGGAACCTAACTTTGAGCAATGTTGATGTGTGACAAATCAATTTTTTTGGTAGAACAGTGATCCTTGATTATTTTGGAATCACTCATAGAATTGGCATCTTTTTATTTTCCTTTACATAAAAGTCGAAAAGAAGCAATGTTCACACTTAATCGATCGATTGTTTAATTTGGGGTAAGAATGAGTTTATTGCTTTCTAGTTCTAGTTGATTTATATTTATGTAGAATGGAAAAGCAGTTATTTAAGGTAATTTTTGGTGTCTAAATTGGTGCAGGAGAGACTTGGACTTGGATGGGCATTATCCATTTTATGCGTTATCATTCCAATCATAATTGCACTACAAAATTGATCTGATGAGAAGCCATCAATTGTTGAATAATAGATGGGTTAGAAAATTGTATTATGTTCCTTAGTTATTCCTATGTATGTATAAACATCATCTTATTGTTATATTAATTTAATTTGTTTCGGTATCCTAAAATTTAGGCTTTTTTAGTGGTTTGAATTCAACGGCGCTGCCTCAAATCTCAAATCAGCACATCATTGTTGCTCTTTTAGGCTGGCAATGCCAATCATGTCTTCACTCTTGTAATTTATTTGTTGTCTAGAGTATCTTCTTATCTCCAAAGTTTAATTTGTTTCATTTTATTTTACATATAACAAAACCAATTTTTTCCACACATTTATACATTCATCATTTGCTTTTTTCATGCTGAAATACCTATTGTATCATCTTCGATGGAAAAAGAAGAAGAATAAAGAGATAAAAATAACTTTTTTCATTTTGTCTTATATGGCATCATCATTCTTGAAAATAAGTGGACTTACATGTCAAGTCATATTTATGAATGATGACAACAGAGATGAAATATCAACTTACGAGTTAGGGGGTCCGTGGTTTGGTTCTGTTGTAGTTCGATTCCAAGATTTATAAAATAAAAAAATAAAAATAAAAAAAATCATGAGCATCAAAGCCAAACCAAATCATATAGCATTGATACAGTTTGATGTGATTTACTTTGCAATTTACAAAAAAATTACTCTAATGCCATTTTAAGATGTCCCATATTCATGGCTCATTCCTTTTTTGAGACACCTATTTTACTTTCACAAATTTAAATTATATTTCTATCACCACAATATATACTTTACACTACTTTTCAATTGCCCAAAAGCAATGAGCCATAAATAATGGGAAGGAGGGAGTACATCTTTAAATTTTATTAATAACAAACAAGATTTAAATAGATTGGATGCCAGGGAATGTGTGCCTCATACAGCATAAACCGCAAGAAAGTTGCTAGGTATATTGCGCAGAGAACTTCTAATGTTGCATGAGACACAAACGAATCCAAGAAATGTAGCATCATCTAGGATTTTAATACCCATTGCTCTATTGAACTTCCCTACAAAAAATTACAGCAATCAAATAATACAATCGCCATTTTCTGTCGGCAATACCAAAATCATGTCCCAGCTGGTCCAGTGCTCCACGGCCATCGCAAGCACTTCTTCGCCAAAATCATATCTAATCTCCATTATGCTTGGCAACATGGGTGAAAAATTGCCATACCACATCATCATTGGTACAGAAACGATCATAATCGCACAATACTTCAAGAAGCCCTGTGGCCATCCGATGGTTCGCCCATTTTTTCGCTGGCTGTGGGCTTAACTCGTTGGTAGAACAGCACATATGCAGCAGCCGTCCTGATTTCAGGCTCATTGACGGGGGATACATGAGCATCATCAAAATGATACCACTTGCCATCGGTTAACTGGAAGAAAATTTTAATTAGTCCAACTGCAACGAGGCAAGAGCCTAGGGGCTAGGATATCAAAGTTGGTAACGGCATGATGTAACATGAATAATTACAAAATTCCTGAAACTTAGCCCATGTTATATATACCTTGTGAATTTTCAAAATTTACGAATTCACTAGTTGAAAGTGTATTGTATAGAAAAATATAGACCTCCAATGGCATGTCTAAGGTTCCCCTCCAGTGGGATATGTGTGATGCACTCATAAGATGCAGGAAAACACTAAATACCGGTAATACCGAAGGTAAAGTTATTGCAAGTATCTCTAGATTTCAACAAAATAAGCTTTTAATATTTCATGGAAGGAAGAAGTCATTATATCTAACGAATGCTATCATACATGCAAAGTTTTCTCTAACCAAAAATCATAGGACATGATTATGCAGTTGAAAAACTGAATACAGCACAGAACAGTACCTTGCAATAAGCAGAATAGTGCCCTCCTCCAAGGCCTCCGTAGTGGTTACTTATGGCATACAATTCGTAAACATGTGATCCTTCAGATGCATCCTTACTCTTCACATATTTGCTCAAATCAAGATTATGAATAGGAAAATTGACAAAGGTGTCAAGTTTGTTTTTCAGCCATCTGCTATATGAGAATCGCTTCAAGTGAAAGACAAGAATATCTGGCAACCTCCACAAGTCCAACTTTTTACTTGCTTGCCTATGTTCCTTGCATTGTGGACAATACCTGTGTCATTATTGAGAAGGAGACGCAACGTAAACAAACAATCTGTTAAAAAGATGTTAAGAGAAACTCAAACATTTCAGGCATTCTACTATACCACATATCATCAGGGCCTAAGGGCTCCTCTTTGAGAAATGCATCCAGACACGAAAAGAGGGAGATAGCCTCTTGCTTGGTCTTCTTTGCAAGAATCCCAGACTTGTGAACCTCAGGAAGATCCTTCAAATAGCTGGAATCATAGAGCCCATGCTCTTTTTCAGTCCAGTCCAGCATGACTTTTACCTTACGAGAAGGTCTCAAAGATGAATCCTTCATTAATGGTCTGCAGCTCTGACCCTTCTCATCAGTTATGCAAAGCTGGAAAGACAACTCCCTGCTGGGCATTTCTTCTGCCTCTAATTCTTCTGTTGACTGGATTGCAGGTCCCAACTGGGAGCCAGAGCTCGTCATCCGCTCATCCAATGCATCAAAAGCAGAGCCATTTTCTCCAATGCGCTGACCTGTTGTAGATGTAAGAAATGCTTTCCTTCTTAAAGGCGAGAGCATCCTCTTAACAGCAAGATCTATACCCGCCCCAGAAAGTGGGTGGTCCTCCAAGATAGTAACTAGCGGTGTTAGGAAGAGCTTCCTCTCACTGGAATACAAGTGGTATTGTGGTCAACAGCCACAGAAATTGAAAACTTTAAGATTAATCAACATCTACATAATATAACAAGACATTTGACCAGCAAACAACAAAAGAAGTATGACCTTTATATTCTACTACATAGAATAGAAAGGGCTAGAAATTCCATACATCAACTATAATATCATTGCCTAGGACCAACATTACAAAAACATATGAATACAAGAAACATAAGCGCCTAAACATTCTCCTCCAACTTTGAACTATTTTCCAGAAAAAGTCTACAATGTCAATGATGTAGCAGACCACTTTAAACTTATCATCCATCTTAAGTTTTAGAAGCTCGGGACATTAATGATAAAGGTAAGTAGTCATGCCAGCCGAATGTCACAAATTATGGAAGTTCTGTCTAATTTTTCAAATGAAGACATCAAAGAGTTAGCCAACGAAAAGAACTCACTTATCCTGATACCGATGGCATATCTCTAGTTTCGTTAAATCTGCATCCCTCCTGGGGAGCCTGTAGGCAACAATATGTTCATCATCCTTGATGGTTGCCAAAGGTTCAGATGGATTTTCCAGGTAACGATATATCCGATGTTCATAAACCTGGAGATCAAGGCCCTCTAAAGTCAGCATAAACTGGATATATTTATGAGAATGGTAAATATTTGTGACTTGTGAGAATTGAGAATGACGCATAAGTATGAACTAAGCATGGATAACACAGTAAATTCCATGTATAAGAACTTTGCGAATAAGCACCTTGGTTCGAATCCCATTAATGGTGAATTATTCACGAATTTCTTTGGATTTTTTTTGTTATGCATATGAAATTCATATTCTCATTTCTCATGTTAAATACAATCCTCATTGGCTCCCACTATCCCACCCCTATATATATAATGCAGAACTATCAAAAAGCAAACCACAATAGATAAATAAACACAGGTAATATCTACCTCAGCAAGGAGCAAGTATTCATCATTGCATAAACAGCATGCAACACCCAAAGCCTGGTTAAGATCTTTACAGCACCCTTGCTTTAGAACAGTAACTGTGAAGGGCATAGGAAGGCCACTTCCATCACCATAGAACACTGTTACTGTCATTGACCTAGTGGCTGTAGAAGGAAGAGGTAGCGAGAGATACATGAAGGGGTCAAATGTTATAGAAATCTTGTCACAAAGGGGGCAAACCAGCGTCGATTTGTATTGACCCTGTAAAAGTTTCTATCATTAGACAGATGTTACCGAGCATTCATTGACAAAACTAAACCAACGCCATAATTAAATTTGAAACAAAAGTCACTAGGAAAATTTCCAAAAACTGAAGGCATCTGGAAACAATTAAGATAACAGCATATCTATTGCTGATAAATGAAATGAAGATATGGCATGAATGTAATTTCAATTCAAGGAAAATAGATAATCAGAATATTAGCAGAAATCTAGAAATACAGCAAAAGTGAACTACACAGGCTTCAGAAAACAGAAACTGAAAGACAATAAAAGCAACCCATTACTTTGATTGTACCTATTATAATATTCATACTTATTCGTAATCTCGGCATAACGAGTTAAACTTGGATCCAATTTACCCTTGTGTGCATTTATCAATACAGACAAGCTAATTCACCAGTTACTAAAAAATGTGCAGCTCAAGGCAACTCATTATTCTTTTTTCCTACCTAAAACCTTTGAAAACTCATCCTAGCACTACTAGTCTAGAGTATAGAGATTAATGTGTTCTAGACAGTTATTTACCTGACAGATATCCACAATTACAGAATCATTCCTTGCCTTGTGATACCTCCACAACTCATCTGCAACATCCTCGTCCAGCCGACCATCAGAATCTTTAATTTCTATATATGGTTTCTGCTTAACACGATTCAAATCTTCATGCAGCCCATCAAGCAGAAAGGCAAGCAGCTCCTGCAAAAATGATATATATATATCATCCATCTCACACTGAATAACACAACAAAATGAGGAATAGAGGGTCCTAATTTAGTTCCTTGTACGCCACTGTACATCACAATTCCTCATATTTCACGTCAAGCCATTTTTTTCATAAAAATCTACATGATGGAAAAGAGCATATAGAAGTTTACGATTTAATATAGCTGCAAGAATTAGCGCATTAAAATAAAAAGGTCAAATCATAACATATCAAGAGGCAGCTAAAATGCTAGTTCATGTTCATATCATATAATCTAAGTCAATATTCTTTAAGCATATAAAATTTCATGGAGTGATGTAGATTAAAACTTAAAAGAACACATTTTTTGACACAGGTAAGAAAAGCTTTTGAGTCTAGACCTGCATAGGACTTAACATATCATATATCCTTTTCAGGAACAGAACTAACCTGTGAATCATGCTGGTTATAGCCACTGAACTGTGGCGCAAAACGTGCAAGTTTCCCCTTAAATGCACGAGGGGCAACTGGAGCTCGACCAGGTGACCAAAGTTTCCTCAATAATTCACCAAATGCAAGGGCGAGCTCTCCCTGTAATATTGAGATATAGTAAGGACGTTTTGCTACAAAAATCTCTATCTGAAATCTAACACTATACGTAGAAAAGAAATTACATGCATTCCCAGGGGGTTCTGTCTGTTAATTTCATCACTGTAATCTTGCAGGAAGTAATCAGCAAGGGGTGGCGTATGAACTAGACACTGAAGCGAACTATTCATGAAGCAAGTGTTCCCCAAATTCTGCAGTCCTGCCAAGCCACCCCTATCTCCTCTTGCTGCGGGCTTCAAACCATCATATCCATCTTCCATATCTCCATATGTAGAAGTAGATGTGCCTCGCTGGTAAATGGGGTTATAACCAGTTGAGTTCCCATTAGACATAGCTGGACCACCAGCAATCGAAAAGATAGACCTTGAAGGTTCCACTGGAACCAATGCTAAACCATTCCCAGTTGAGTCCATGCCTAACCCATCACTTGACACCTCAAGAAGAATCTAAAACAAGGATAAAAGAGAGGAGTGAAGGTGATTAAAAAGATTGAATTATGAAATCTTTCATTCGTCTATATTAAATTACATAATAGAATAAAAATGGAAGAATGCCTGGACATCCTAATCCTATACACAGGTGTAACAAGCCTATTGAAATAGGGATCTCAAACTTGCTAAAGGATACAATTGTCCCAAAAATACTTCACAAATAGTTGCCCAAATTCCATATATAATTTGCACCAGTTAAGGGAAGTTAGCAACCATTTTCAGAAGATAAATAAATCAGAAAGAAGAGATCTTTTCCCTGAGATAAACTTCAGTTAACAAATCAATTACTGCCCACCATAATAAAGAAGGCATCAAAGTGCTCGTTTAAATTATCCTAACTATTAGCAGAGATAACGGTGTAATAATGCACTCCTTGTCACCATCTTTTTCTCACTGGGAAAGAAATACACAATAATTAATCGCTCACCCCACCCCAAAACTGAAAATAGGAAAGAAATTAAAAGGAAACTGGTAGTATTGCCAGTCAAAAGCTAAACCCTGATATGATTGTAAACACAAAACAAACTAATTAAGAAAACCTAGAAATCATTAAAGGAACTTGAAGCTATTATTAACAAGGAACAGTAAGCTTACATCTTGGTCCATCTGCAAATTAGACTCCTCGAGGGTTTGGCTTGAAGAAAGTAATATAGTGTCCTTCTGCTTGTTGAAGAAATCCCAGATTTGTACCTGTAAATGATTCACAAGAAGAAAACAGATCAATGTATTGCCACTTGCCAGACCCTTAAGGGTGAAATATCGCATGCGTGACACACCTTTTGAGGGTCCAAACCTTTGAGTCGGCACACTTTGACATATAGGTCATTTAAAGAAGCCTGAAACACACGATCTGAGTGAAATTAGCTCCAAAATTCAGAAATTATTGCAAAGAAAGCTTTAACAACAAGTAATGAATCTCACATGCACACAAGGATACAAAACACTAGATAAAGAAACTCATACTTCCAAAGCATCATTAGACTCTATACTCGAGGAGAACATGTTTCAAGCTCATATGTATCTAACACAAAGATATTGAGTAAACTCTTGCCCCAATAGTAAGGAAAAAATAATAATAAATATTTATGCAGGCAATGCTACCCACGTACTATGGACCTGTTACCAAAGGTGAGTGCTCAGTCACAGAGTTAGGCAAAAAAGATTAATAGGAAGGTCAGAGAAACAGTAAGCTACTGCAGAAGCATATATCTAGGAAGGAAAAGAGAAATGGCCAAACAAATGATGCTATGCATTTGGAAGGGGAAAAAAGATAAGAGAGAAAACATTCTAGACACGCTTGGGAAATTTGACTACACAAGTCACAAATGAAGTACTATGCGTCTAAAGTATCATTAGTTCTCATTAAATTACTTAGGAAACTGCACCTTTTTACTTAGCCTTATAGGAACTTCACTCTGGTCTCTAGAATCAATTAGTCTGAGAGATAGGGGGAAAAGCTCCACAACAAATTCCTTCTTCTGGGCCCCAACAGAAATCATCTTCCGTGGCAAAGCCGGGCCACCTTTGTACCTGGGGACCAAGAAATTACATACTGAATCAACTTATCTAAAAGGCTGCAATGGATTACCTAATCAAGGGTAAGAGTCAATAACAAATTGCTCTAATCCCCAAAAACATGTACTAAGCTCCTACAATGTCACCACAAATGACTCTAAGAATCGATTGTCCCAGCTTTCGAAGAATGAAGAGAGCACTCAATTACAATTAAAAAAAAAATAGCACAACCTAGCCTCTGAAAAATGAATCTTCCCTTGGGACATATTAATTGCTTGGATAAGAAAATGGAAATTAAAGAAATTCCACTTAAAGTAGAATAGGTACCACTCTCTAAGCTTCTCCCAAACTTCTTGTTGTACTAAAACGTAATCACGTCCTTCTTCCAAAGTTCTGAGAAGCTGAGGGTCATCATCTTTATTATCTCCTCCATTTACAATAATGTCAGTGTTGTCAATTGTTCCAGGTCTAGGCCTATCTTCTACTGTATTTGATGATATTACAGATTGAGATTCAACAGTATTGGCTACAAAGGTATATGCACCTTCTGTTTGCCCAGTGTACCTCTGCCAAGCTCTGAACCACCTGTAAGAACAATCAAGAAGGATATTGGAACAACCTATAAACAAATGTCCAACAGTACCACAACAATAAAAGGTGGTTTTTTAACATTTCGCATGAAGAATGGAGTGAAAGCAAAGGACGCCCCTACATCTTCACAGCATAGTTTCAGCCATCTACACAATCCCACTTGATACAGCCCCGAGTTACTTAAATATGAAATAATGGACATTATTGTTTTCTTTTGATTATTATTATCAGTATATGGATATAATAACTACAACTGCATGAAAATATGAAATCGATGTCCTATAATTTATACTAATATGAATATGAATGCCTTCAAGCCCAATTTAAGCAAACGAATTCTTCGATGGGATGTCGAATCCACTAAATTCATTAACTCACTTCATCCCAAATCAAAATCATGGTTCGTCTATATTAAATCACAATCAAAAAGAAATTAACAGCAATCGGCAAACAAGATGAACTAAGGATTTGAATGCAATTAATTAACCAACCATAAGAAACAATCAACAAATAGAGCATCTTACCGACTCGAGATGGGGTAGTACAAATTCCCTTCCCGCGAATTGGACGCAGCCTTGGCAGTGAGTTCCTGCACAATCCTTCTTTCCTCCTCCGGCTTGCATGGCAATTCTATCGATCCATTTTCCATCATGAAGTGATAACCCGATGAATCTGGAATCGTCATGATCTACACCACAACACAATCGGAAGAACTAGACGCAAAGCCCGAACCAGTCAAATCAGGCCACTTTAAACAGAAATGCCTCAAAAATCAGATTTTGAGGAAAATCGGGAAACCCAAACTCACGGCGGATCAGAGAGCGCCAATAATGCCAATTAGTAGAGGGATAAGAAAATCCAGATATCCGTTTACGTGGAGAGGGGAATCGGCAACCCTAGATTAGGGGGAAGAAGGATTGATGTTTCTAATTTAGTGTGAGATCGAAAACTTTAAGGGAGGGGTTTGGGAATGAGTAAGGGAGAAAATACAGAGGGGATAGAGAGAATTCGAGAGAGTAACTCTTTTCCGAATTTTGCTTTACATATCGGTATATATATTTATCTCACACACAAATAAATATTGTTGGTAAAACCAATAAATAAATATCATCAATTAGGAAAATCTTTAACTAATACGATAGGTTTAGTGAGCTAAATTAATTGGACTCGCTTGACGCAGTGTGATGTTAATAAAAAAAAAATTATGAGTCAGTGAAATTATAAAATTGTATACTTTCGTTCACATGGACTTTGGTGAATACAAGTTTTTGAGACGGGACCTCCTCGGGCCTCGAAATCTGGCCTTTCCGACCATAACGGGTATCCCAGCCAAAACAGTGGCCCCAGTAAAGGGCAAAAGGGCGACATGCCGGAGTTCTGAAACGGGTACCCCTTTGAGGATCGGTCGAAAATACGGAAAAATACCACCGAGCCAGATGTCGAAAACGACCCTGCCTAGCCTTAGGGCTATACATAAGGATCAAGAGGACGCGTTTAGGGCCCCGAGACGACCTACGGGGAAGGGGATATGGCCAAAACAGTGTTCCGGTAGAGGCCGAACGGAGCGACGCCGATGTTTCGGCAATATCTCATTGGTTCGAGGTCGCCCTGCAGCGGTCAGCACATCGTTGGAAAGCCAGTTCAGAGGGCTACGACTTTTCTGGACAGAGTTTTGCGAAACGGGCCCTGCACGGGCCCCGAAAGTCGACCTGAATAGCTTTCCTTGAAAACGAGATTTTCTGCAAGGGGTACCCCTTTGAGGTTTGGCCGAAAATACGGAAAATTTTGACAGAACTAGATGTCGGATTAGACCTTGCCTGGGCCTCGTGCTGTACATAAGGATCAAGAAGACGCCTTAGCGGCCCCGAGACGACCTACGGGGAAGGAGATATGGCCAAAACTGTGTTCCGGTAGAGGCCGAACGGAGCGATGCCAGCGTGTCGGCCATATCTCATTGGTTCGAGGTCGCCCCGCAGTGGTCAGCACATCGTTGGAAAGCCAGTTTAGAGGGCTATAACTTTTTTGGACAGAGTTTTGCAAAACTGGCCTTTTACAGGACCCAACAGTCGACCTGAATAGCTTTCCTTGAAAACGAGATTTTCTTTAAGGGGTACTCCTTTGAGGTTTGGCCGAAAATACGAAAAATTTCGACCGAGCCAGATGTCGGATTAGACCCTTCCTGGGTCTCGTGCCCCGAGACGACCTATGGGGAACGAGATATGGCCAAACCAGTGTTCCGATAGAGGCCGAACGGAGCGACGACGGCCTTTCGGCCATATCTCATTGGTTCGTGGTCGCCCCGCAGCGGCCACTACATCGTTGGAAAGCCAGTTCAAAGGGCTATAACTTTTCTGGACGGAGTTTAGGGAAACGGGTCCTTCACAATACCCAAAAGTCAACCAGAATAGCTTTCCTTGAAAATGAAATTTTCTGCAAGGGGTACCCCATTGAGGTTTGGCCGAAAGTACGGAAAATTTTGACCGAGCCAGATGTCGGATTAGACGCTGCCTGGGCCTCGTGCTATACATAAGGATCAAGAGGACGTGTTAGGGGCCCCGAGACAACCTACGGGGAAGGAGATATGGCCAGAACAGTGTTCCGGTAGAGGCCGAACGGAGCGACGCCTGCGTTTCAGCCATATCTCATTGGTTCGAGGTCGCCTTGCAGCGGTCAGCATATTGTTGGAAAGCCAGTTCAGGGAGCTATAACTTTTCTGGACAGAGTTTTGGGAAACGAGCCCATCACAGGACCCAAAAGTTGACCTGAATAGCTTTCCTTGAAAACGAGATTTTCTGCAAGGGGTACCCCTTTGAGGTTTGGCCGAAAATACAGAAAATTTTGACCGAGCCAAATGTTAGATTTGACCCTGCTTGGGCCTCGTGATATACATAAGGATCAAAACGACGCGTTAGGGGCCCGGAGACGACCTACGGGGAAGGAGATATGGCCAAAACAGTGTTCCGGTAGAGGCCGAACGGA
>JAYJMF010000036.1:179891-192366 GCA_036873715.1 Salvia sclarea | reverse complement strand
AGTGAAATAAAATTTGAAAGGACCAAATAACATAATAATTAATCCCACGCATCGCGTGGGGACACTATGCTAGTTATAATTCACAACGAAAAGACATCAATGTTTGCAGCAATATATTATAATTAGGGTCTATTTCTTAGTTATGTTATTATTGTCATAATAGCATCAAAACTATAATTTGCTGCAATTTATTTCCATTACCCCTTCTCTAGAATTTTAATGAGTAGTATAAATGATTGAGATAGAGAGAAAATTAATGATGTTGGAAGACTACAAGTAGATGCATGGATGGGGTACCAGTGACAGCAAAATATTATGTTTGGGTGGCCAAGATAGATGAAAGATACTTGATAACTAATAAAATAGGCACATTTATACCAACTTGCTTTATTTTCTATCACAAAAATATGTATGGATATTTTTCGAGTAGAAAATTCAGCAGAGAGATTAAGGTTTAGAAAGGAGCGAAATAATGAGAAAATTAAAGGGTAAAAATGTTACTTTTTCCCCTCTTTTTTCCCATGATAATTTTACAATCAAGAGAACATACTTGAGTATTTTTATGTATAGATGGAAATTTGAAGCTTGCACTGATTTTGACCCATAAGACGATCTCGTTGAAAACTCTGCCATTTTTAAATATTTGATTACTATTTCTCGAGTGACCATCTAACTACTACTTATCTCAATTCATTTTTTATGCACTAAATCCGAAAATTTTGAGTATACTTTAGATATATATTCACCCATGATTCAAGTGTATTACATTTAACCATTTCCTTTTCTTTCAATAATTGCACTAAACGACGAAAAGAAGTCTTTTGTAGCCGAAAATGAAACAATTTTTCAGAGAATCATTGTCATTTGGATTCATGTAAATCTATCAAAGTGCGTGTGCGTGTGTGTATTCTCCTTGATTACTTTTCTGTATCAAATAACTATACATGCGACTGTTTTATTAAACTTAGGTTAGGTGGCTAATCTTTTATGTCCTTAATTAATAAGGCCTTAAGTTTCTTGTAGCAATGAAGATTTTGTGTTCGATTACAAGCAATTAACTGTTGCTATGGTGGCTATATTATACTCCTAATTAATAACACTCACTAATTGGCATGTTGTGATTAACCTCAAGAATTATAATTGTAACTCTACAATCTTTTTCACATGTCATCAAAGACAAGAGCCGAATCATTGTATAAACAAATAATAAGAGGAAAAAATAACAGGAGAAACGTGAGGAAATTATATCAAACTAAAATATGCAACATGCATGCCAATTGTAAATAGTTTAAGGAATTCTTCCGAATCAAGCCAAAACTCAAGCTTAATCACTGTACAAAAAGACGAAAGAGAATTACTAATTTAAAACATGACGCATCATTATCATGTGGTGGAAATATATACGAAAATTTACTTTGAAAGCATTTATAAGGGCATTAAAATCATTCATTCCAAAATGTGTCGCATCTTTTATTTATTTATATATAATTGTAGAGTGTTAGTTATAGTTTATGACCTATAGCTTCTGCCTTGAGTTGCAAAATAGCTTGATCTTTGGGTGCGAGTTGCAAAATGACACATGACTATATTTTCAAGTTGGAATTTCAATATGAAAATTCCAAATCCAATATGAATGTTATGACTTGTAAATTACATGGAAAATATATTTCTCATCGATCAAAACGACCTGCCACATGATTTTCTATTCGTAAAATGTAGGCTATAGCTGTAGTTACAACTGATGCCCAGAGGTCAAATTTTTTTGCAATTCATCATAAAAATCAAACCATAAATTATGATTAACCCTCGCAATAAATACATACGCTAAATCGTAATTATATTCGAAAATTTGAAGTGGAAAATGAAACTTTTCTTTCAATGATCTGGTTAATTGATTCGAAGTAAAGGGTTAATCAATTATGTCTTGTGAAAAAGTGATTTCGCCCTTGTTTATTCAGTCATATCCTAAAAGATGACTTTTTTTGTAATTTAGAAGATGGAAGTACACAATTAATTCTAGCGTCACAAGTGCAAGAAACTTTCTTCTAGCTAATTATAGATATAATCTGAGACATGATGAGTGGTTGCACTGCTCAGAATCTTTAATAATATAATTGCAACTTGGACTTGGTGCCTACTTTTTATTATAATATGTGTGTGTGTGAAAATGTGATATTATAAGGGTATATTATGACTTACTCAAGTTTTGTAGCTTAATGGTATTAATATTATTCCTCTTTGTAAGATTGAAAGATCAAGTACAAATTTCAATTCTCCAAAAATATTAATTAAGTAGGATTTCCATTTTATATTGCATTCTATGTCACACGCAAATTATTACTATAAATTAAGGAGATTAAAACATTTGCGTCATGGAAAGAAAAAATGAGGAAGTATTAGCTGTTTGTAATAAAGTATATATAGATCCAAAGCGTAAAGGTAGGTTGACACGAGAATAGTATACATATAGCATTTCAAAAAGAAAAAGAGAAATCATGATGCTCCATATTCCAAAATTTGGTTACTTTACCAATTTATTACCAAAGAAAAGAAGAAAATTAAATAAACTAAATGATAGATATATAATTTACATGTGAGCTTTGTGTGAGACCATCTCACACAAATTCTTGTGATAATTAAGTCACAAAAACTAAAAAAAGCTGCCGTTTCTGCAGAAGGCAAAACAAAAATTACTTAAATATAATAATCTACTTTTACAAAGATACAACATGTTAGAAGGTGATTTAAAAATTATTTGGAGCTAGCTGCAGCTATGGCGGCTTCTATCTTTACTCTTAAAACCTCTTTCTCTTCATCATTACCCTGCAAAAGAGAATAAAAAAATTTAGTTAGGACTTAATTATGTGGCTAATTTATTAGAAAACATGCTTACGTAACATCGCAGAGAGAGGGGGGGAATATGAAAACATTATATCTTTTTTTCTTCTAAAAATTGATCTTGTTGAGAAATCCATTAATGAGCATTAATGTGGTTGGTGTTAGCTTAAAACAAGAAATGATGACATAATTAAAATATTTAAACATGGGACCCTGCATTAATTAATCGGCTAGTGGACCACGTAAACACCCAAATTAGCTAATAGTGTCTACATCGAGTTAACAATTTTCTAATTTAATAAAAAAGTTCAATTCAGTGAGAGAAGAAAAAAAAAAGAAAGGGGTGATGCTACACACAACACAACCATTGACAATGAACTTGTATTTTGTGCTCCTATATATGTTATCTAAAATTTTATTTTTAGCCGGCCAGAATTTAATTAAGAAATATTTCCATAACTTGACCTAATTAATTATAATCGAAGCAGTCATTCAACGTTATTGTTTCGAATATACTTCTAATTTTTGTATTAAGTAATTAAATTACTTTCAAATTAATCGAGAGAGAACATTAGATATCTTCTTGGATCCGCAATGTATCACATATTAGTAGTCTCTTAAAAGAAAGACATCACTGATCGTCGAAAAGAAAATCGATTTATTTTCCTGAAAGCCGCATCAATTATTTATCTTTTATAATTATAGTAAGACAAAATGCCTTAATTAACAACATTATCCAGCTCTGGAAAGCAGGTATTCCATATTTTCTTCAGATGCTTCTATTACACTCATATACATAAATGTATACACACACTAGTACACAATTTGCAATTCCAAATTTTAAAGCACTTTAATGACTTCTCAATTTTTCCATTTGTTGCAAATTTGACTTACTATTTCTTCCTATGAGCTTGGAATTGAAATTTAAAACATTCATCCACTGTTGAAACTCAGAAATTAATCAAAAGGGTTTCAAAAAGTATTATTTGGATTGTCCTTTCTTATAATCAATTTCACTATTCGACCTCTAAAATTACAATTCAGAATTGACAATAAGAGAGGACAATTGAGAAAACAAGCTTCAAGAGCCTGATCTCGATTTAACATTAAATTAATGTTTAGATCTTTAACTCCAAACTACGTAATAAAAATAGAAGGAATTAATTTGCAATAAAATCAAAAGATTATGATATTATTTAACTTTTCATAAATGTGTGTGTGAGAGAGAGGGAAATAGGGAATACCTCTAGAAAGAGAGTCTTGAATAGTCTCCCAGAGAAAGCATTGATACTGCAAGTAATGATTTTGAGCTTCAAAGATTCAAAGGCTTCACATAACCTTATCATTGTGTCTCTCCTTTTACTGCAGGCCAAGCTCACCACTACTACATTCTCCCCCATATTCGATACCCTAAACTGCAAATTCATTTCATCACTTTAATTAATTTCATCTTTCATTTTTTTTTTAATTTTCTCATTTAATTAAAAAGTATATATATGTGTGTGCAGGCTCTTTGAGTTTCTTTAGTAAATGGAATAACATATGATTCTAATCATATTAATGAAATAATACTACGTCTGTAATTTATTCAATCATTGACAATAATACAAGTTTAATTAATTGTAGTGGACTAATTATTTCATTAATGAAATTAATGGGACGACATCTTATGCTAATGTTGGTTTGACTAAAGATTTCACACTGATTAAATATGAAAAAGGATTTGGCCATTCATAATTGAGAACAATCCCCCTTAATTATTAGAGCTTTTGTGTCTAATTACATAGAGCATCTCCTCAAGAAAAAGAAAGGGGAGAGAGAGAGAGAGAGAGAATTGCAAAAATCAATCCATTAATGAAGTGTTTGTTTTGGCAAAATTAGCAAGTGGATCTATAAAAAGTCTGTGAATTCTTCTAACTGTAATAAAAACTTGCAAACTTGTTGCAGAGAAAAAAATAGGTAAGTTTGCGGAATATATTAAAGCGTCCACTATTTTTGCACCAGGACAAAATTAACAAAGAAAAATAAAATAAAAAATCTAATGTATTTCTTTCAACAATCACACAGCGTGGAGTAGTGACACATGGAAGTTGGGACATCATCTATCCCAGACAAAACTTGACCCCCGATTTTCGGCAAGTATTAATTTTTAATAAGACTTAATTTGCAATTTACAAAGCCAAAAAGTTAGAAAAAATAATAATAAGTAAATTATCTTACCTCAAGTACATCAATAGGCGATGATGCCTTCTCCACTTTAGTCCTCTTTGGCTTAGATCGAAATCTAGTAGTATCTTCATCCATCTCAAAAAATTCATGATTTAATTCCAAATCCGAAATTTCAGCTAGAATTCTCCTCTCCTCATCTTGGAGAGATTTGATATATTCAATCGCATCTCTAATTATTGATGCTTTGTCCATCTGCAAAATGTTCAATATCACGCCATCCAATAAATTAATTTATTCAAATACTTTAAACATAAAGAAGGGCATCGAATCCCTTGAATACACTAATTAAATACCCTAAATTAGAGAAGAAAAATGAATGCGGCGTGGGCCTTGAGGAAATTTTAATGATTCAAGACAAACTATAGTCTATATTTTAATGAAGGGTCACATTACCTTTGTAATGTTTGGGACCACAGCTCTCAAAGCATAAAGCCTCTCATTCAATTTCTTCCTCCGATTCCTCTCCGAGACTATGTTCTTCGACGCCGGCGACGATTGCACGCCGTCCGGGGAGCTAGAGTCGTAGTAGACCGATATAGCCTCATCGAAATAACTACGCGTGCCAAAAATCGGAAGGATTAATTTCCAGTTCTATTGAATGCACGTTTTCTATAACATTGCTAAAAGTACGGCATATGAGCAAGAAAAAGTTCCAGCGTCTAGTCAAACTGATTCTATTCTCGGCCATTTTAGAATCGAATGCAGACGATAATGCCAAATACGAACACGAATTAAGAAAACATACCTTCCAAGTTCCTCGGTTTGGAGGAACATGTTGGCTTCCCAATACTTTGTGTAGTCATCATCGAAGTTCTCCATTTTTAGTGTGTGTTGTGTGTGTGTGTGTGTGTGGTGATGCTTTTCGTGGGAATGGGGTAAAATTGTTGTGGTGTTTGTTGCTAGCTTTTCTCCATCATGTGTGGGGGGCTTTTATAATCTCTCAATAATTTTGTCACGTGAGGCTATTGTATTTAAATTTTGTCACCTTTTTTTTTATTGTTTTTGTTGCGTGAATAGATCTTGGCCGTTGATGGACCGACGCGATACTGCGTTAGTTGGCCTACTGGGCCCCACGGCAAAGAAGATAATATAGTGAACGGTGCAAATACCTCTTGATTTTAATTAAGATGCGATTATGATTGTCAAAAGGCAAGATTGTGTTTCAGATTAAATTAAATCAATGATTAATAGCTCAGCTAACCGACAAAGCGAAACGTGGAAACACCACGACCTTGGATTTGAGGGTTAAAGAACAATAATTAAATCAATACACTCTTGGATTTGAGGATTGATTATTATTTTATAACTAGAGTAGGAGTGTCAAAATGGGCTTGATTCCGCCCGGCCCGACCGGGCCCACCCCACCCACATTTTTGGACGGGTTCGGAGATTTAAAAATCCGCCCATAAAAATTGGGCTTTTTAAGCCTGGCCTAAAGGCCCGACGGGCTGACGGGCTTGGGCCTAAAAAGTCCGTAGTGGGCCCGCACGATATATTATTTATTTATTTTTATAATATTATTTATATTTATATATTTATGTTTAATTATTAAATTATTTAAATTAAAAATAGTAAAATAGTACTATCAAACCCTAAAACTAATCAATATACGCCATTTTTGAATCATATTATGTTAAATTTGGAAAAAAATTATGTTGAATTTTGGTTTGAGTTGATTGCATTGCACTTATATTAAATTTGGAAAAAATTAGGAAAAATTTAGAAAAGCCCGATGGACTTGGCCCGCCCGCCCGATTTATTGGATGGGCGGGTTTCCAACAATTTTTTTAAACCGAAGAGATTTTTGGCCTGCCTGACCCGGCCCGTAAATTTGGAAAATCCCGACGGGCTCGGGCAGGGCGTTCCGGCCCACGAAATTGACAGCCCTAAACTAGAGTATATATTCTTTTAAGCTTTTAATAGTTTTCGATAACAATGTTCGGTATACTATAACACCTTTTAGTTATAGGACAAATATATATAGTTTAAAATAATACATTTATTAAAGAGATGGGAGTGCGAAAGATATTGGGTTAGATGTTCCAATTAAACCAAAATAAGAATTTATAGATAATTATATAAAATTGTTAGTGCGCGACGGTCACTATCGACGCAACACAGAACTGAGCAATGAAGACAAACGCGAATACAACAAGCAGCAAAACATCAAAATCAGATCTTGAATACACACGTGCATAAACTAAAACACACAACGAATTTACGTGGTTTGATTCTTGCGAATCTACATCTACGGGTGATTGGCTGAACAATTCATTAATCAATGGGTAAAACAATACAAAATTAGGCAAGATCAATCTCTTCATAATTCTAAGGAACAAGATAAACTGAATCTTCCTTTCTCACTAGATTTTCTCTCAACTCTTTTAATCACAAAAAATGAGTTGAACTCTCTCTACAATTGAGAAATACAACCCAATCTACTCATTCGGTTATGTTGTAACCGCTGCTAATTAACTCCCATGGCTTAAACCCTTCCATTCCTCTGATCTCAGCCTTTGATCGCAACTCAAGATCCAACCCCCAAATGGAAGTGACGGGTAACAGATTGCCCAAGCAACTAACTCAACAACCTTCCTAACAATTAGCTTAGTTGCCCCTTAAGAGTTACTTATTTGCAATCTACCCCAATAGTAAAGTATTTATGAAGTCACACCCCACAAAAATAAGAAGAATAACAATAAAACATATAGGTTCTTCAAAAATAGTAAAACATATGGGATGATCTTACAGAGTGATCTATGCCATCCATGGTTGATGGAGAAGAAAACACCTTGTTCACGAAGCTACATTCCACTGCCCTCGTCTCAACTTTATGAGAGCCCTCCAATTCTTTTGTTGCTATAAAACTTAAATGTTATATCCAAACTTAAACAAGTGAACCAACCTTTAGAAATGTTCTTCATTATAAGATTCATCGATCCTAGTTGGAAATTTAAAATTCTTAAACAAATCCTACATCTAGTGTACCAGTAGTGTGGAGGGTTTGAGTAAGCTAGTTTATAGTAACCTCCAACTAGCTTTTTAAATTAGTTTTTGTTACTCTCATCGGTAAATTTCTGTCACGACAACCTTTGTCGTGGCACGAATTGCTCCACATATTGTTCGTTCAGCCTTTCAAACACCTCTATAAATACTTTAAATTTTAACATTTAGTATGTCAATATTAATATATATTGAATTGTTTTTAGTGTATGAAATAATTATATATTTGTATTTATGCTAACATTGCAAATTATTGTATCATTGCTTAATATATTTTTGTGACTTCATACAAATTAGTATGACAGTGGAGCACTCATTCATCAAGTTAAATTTCTACATCCACCTCTGACTGCGAGTAAACTAGCTCGTGTTCTAGTATGAAAACTTGTAATACCTGTAATTCATAATTACGAATCCCGACAGTAAATACGCCACGATTTGAGATTTGCATTCTTAAAAGGAAACCAAACGAGGTATATTAACTAATAGTAGTATAAATCTTGTTTACGTTAAAAGTAAATTCTCTTGGTTTTTGTCCAAGTGGCAAGCATATAAAAATCAAGAGACAAAATGAATTAATCACTTATGATTAATGAAGTTATTGGAACAATTTAAATATAAAATTGTTAAATGGGTAAATAGGCTTTATACGAGGAGTAAAAGCTCCACCTCATATTAACAACTAGATTAATGATAGATGAAATAAAAATCATATACTTCAATTCGATAAAGTACTAATCTTGAAGACAAAGTGGAATAATTGAGAAGATAACATGTACTCCTTTCGTTCTAACTTATGACTCATTACTTTTGGACACGAGTATTTAAGAGAGTTGTAAAGTTATATAAAGTGATATAAGTGGTAATAGAAATATATATTATTTAAAATTGTGTGGATAATGAATATGTCCAAAAAAAAAAATGAGCCATGTTAAAAAGTAATTGATTGGTCAAGCTAAGTAAACTACAACTAGGCATCTAGTCTACATAAATCCCCGAGCAGTTGTTGAGCCTCATATGCCACCCTAGTAAAGACAAAGGGGATGCTTCTCAAAGCTGCTCCAAGCTAATAGCTTGGTCATACCCTCTCTAGAGATACCTAAGCATTCAACAAAATACAAAGGAGAAAAGGGAGAGAATTGGGTGAGTCTACACTACACCCCCCAAGTGCTACAAACACTATCTTATCACCCTTGGATCAAAATATGCTTTTCTTTTTCCTTTGCCTTTTTAATTAGTTGACTTACTTTTGATGAGGTGGTGTTAGATTGTGGAACCCTCCTCTCTCACCTCATTCTTTCTACTGGAACGTTCTAGGGTGCCGAATCTGCAATGCAGAAGGCCCAATCCAGCCGTTGATTAGAAAAATATTTTATTTTCGAATTACTTTAAAAGTTGTGTTAGAGGTAGACGGCCGTTTGGTTCCGTTGTGACATGGGTCCCACTGTAGTATACTTTATTTATTCTCTCTCTCTCTCTCCCTCTCTCTCTCTCTCTCTCTTTCTCACTTAAAAAAATACACACATACTAAAAACTAAAAATAAATACACTGCAATAAACTTCAATAGAACTAAATAAATATAAACTGTAACAAGATTCGTATTATATTGTATACATATGGCGTCGTATTTTGCGCCAGTCAAGAAAATCAAAAGAAATAAAAGACAAGCTCCCAATTTGTTTTCAACTAAAAAAGAACGAACCCTAACCCCCAAAAATTCTCTCGTTTTTCTTCTTAATCAATCCTTCGCAGCAGATTATTTTTGGCTTTTAGAAGTTTGAAATCTCGAAATTTCAGAGTTTTGGGTCGTGGAGCTTCTATCTCTATTTCTTCCTGTTCGAATTGGTGTCGGGAAAAAGCCAACATTGCGGTATTATTTTTTCATTTATTTTTTTATACGAATCTGTGAACATTAGAAAATTTTATAATACAGTATGACAAAATTGGAAGTTTTGGGATGTTGGTTATGGTTTTTTTTTTTTGTTTTTTTTTGCATTATTATTCTGTTTTTTAACTCTTTTTTCAAGGGTGATGTCGACTGTTATTGCATGATTGGGTGGCCAAGACCAAGTTTTTGTCTTTTTTATTTTCTCCTCAATATAAATAAATAAATCTAATACACCTTTGATTTTGAATAAATTACAAATTTGCCACTAAAATTGAAATTGATTTCAAATCAATTTTTCAATTTGGCTCCACATTTATTATATTTCCTCTTTAAGTATAATATATGGATGTGATATTATGCCCTTTAATTTTACTTTCAAATTGAGTCTAAATAATTATTATTGCACGACTCACGAAGACATCGTCGTTGTCGTCTCCAGGAAGAACCTCACAATTAATTTTTCTTTTTCAGTAGGTAGAAACCTTTTCGTCTCCACGCTACTACTGCCTCCCCACATTTATTCCAAATGGCCATCACTCGTTCAAGCCGAAATGCACAAGGATTTTCATCTCATCCGAGGAGCACATAATGCGGCTTCTGCTGCTGAAAATCCCGTGGAAATCCAATGTCTACAAGTCCCTGCCCCTGCCGCCGAGGTCCAGCCTCTGCAAGTCGAGGGAGCCATTTGTGTTGGAAAGCTCGCATCCCAAGAAGCCTCCACAGTGAAAGAAAAAAAACAAAGAATGTGTAGGGTCATCTCCGTCAACCAAGAAAAAATAGGAAACTCAAACCCTTAACTATGGTTCCACTGCGACGTTCCAGACGCCACGTTCCTGACCCTGGCTCTCCTTCCTCGGAACCATCTAAGAAGTCCAAAACCGCAGCAGAGGATGTCGATTCGTCATCTAGTAATGGAGAATTGGAGAAGTCCAAAACCACAGCGAAGCAAGTCGATTCGCCATCTCCTACTGGAGAATGTAACAATAACGCGGAAACCAGGGCCGCAATGGTAAATACAATATTGGAAAGTTTGAAGCAGCCTGTGGAAACATTTGAATCACGGGAGGAGCAAACTGAATCACGGGATGAGCAATCTGAATCGCGGGAGGAGCAATCCGAATCGGGGGAGGAGGAGGAGCAATCTGAATCGGGCTTTCTGCCGGGCCGCGAATATGTTAGGGATTTCTACAGCGAAGATGCTGAGCATCGATGGAAATTCTATAGTCGTCGAAACTGCAGAAGTGAGAGGAAGGTTGATCTGAGCTCTTTTCGGAGGTATAACGTCATGGAGTTCCTGGAGAAAAGAGGTATGGCGTATACTGTACAATATGTTAAACCATATGTTGAGCATGCTGTGAAACTCTTTTATACAAACATGACCTTGAAATTTGATGTTGAGAGTTCTAATGAGTTTGGGAAGTCATATGTCCGAGGAAGGATCTACGAGGTTACTCCTTCCAAAATCAATGCTTTCTTTAGACGAGATGATTTAGGTTACGAGTTAGAGAACATCAATATGGATAACGTCGCGAATCATTTGTCTGGTGGAAGTGTAACTGTATGGAATAATGAGATGAAGATATCTGATCTCACGCCGCTGCACAATGTTCTCCACAAGTTAACCACATCAAACTGGCTCCCGACATCAAACAATACCTCTGTCACCAAAGATCAGGCGGTTTTAATGTACAAGCTATCTGCTGGACTTCCTATTGATTTAGGACTTCTGATCTTTAAGAGGATTAAGCAAGAAGCAGAGTCGTCAACTGACAGACTTCTTTCCTATCCTTGTCTCATATACCATCTTTTGCAAGAGGCCGAATTTGTTGCAGAACCGGGAGATATGTTATCCAAAAAGTGTTCAGAATTCAGAATCTCTCGGAAATATATTGCAGGCGATGAAGTCGATCTGCCTTGGCTCGATCTTGACAATCCGACCCAGATGGGGGACCAGGTGGACTCTGTTGGAGAAAATGCTGCAACATATACTGTACCATCATCTTTTTTACTTGAGGAACTAGCTCGCTGCAATGATCAGATCCAGTTCTTCACTGAACAACTACATTGTGCCCGTCAACAGAAATCAAGAATTCTTCAAACTATGTCTTCTCAACAACAAGGGGGGGTTAATGAAGCAGCTGAAGAACGTGTAGAGGTTCAGTAATGGGATCGATTTTAGTGCTGAAGACAGGTTGTTTAGGTAATTAATTGGTATGTTGAAGTGGACAAATTTATTTTGCTTATTTGTTTATGTTGGAAAATATGTTCAAACATGATGTTGCTACTTGGTAACTTATGGTTTGTCTAGGTCATATGATTGCTACTTGGTTTTTAGTCTTGCATATTATTCATTCATTTTGGTTGTGATAATATCTTGCTTAATATGCATTGCCGTTGGTTAGGTTTGCATACATTAGATTGTCTTTAGGTTAGATAATATGTAACACCCGGACTTTTCAATAGTCATTACGGGTCTCTTAAATCTATTTAACAATATAGATTTACGCTATGAATGA
>JAYJMF010000036.1:148932-162420 GCA_036873715.1 Salvia sclarea | reverse complement strand
AATCCTTGTGGTGTACATTGATATCTATACAATACAAAATAACATGTTAATTGACACGTTAGACGTGCAACGCACGTGCTCTCGGCTAGTAGTACTAAAATTTACTCGATACAAACTCAACCAAGGCTGGCAATAAATAAATAAAATATATTTATTTGTTACATCGATAGATATATTTCTGATCTAACTAATGTTATATAACGTATATTAGATGGTCGCCGTCAGTGTGTGAGAAATTGAAAAATTATTCTAACCCAACTCAATAAGAAATAAGGTATTATCAAATGGAAATTCCTAATAAATTAATGACACGGACATGGTTAGTCAAGATAGTTTACAATTTTGATATTATCGATTTATAATATAAGGTACATTATAGCTGTACGGAAGCACCATATACGTAACTGTAACACTTTTATTTGAGGTCAATCTATCTATCAACATTATATATGTTTCATTAATTCTAGTGTTACTTACTGCTATTTAAGGTAATATTTAACGCCAAAATTGATTGCAATCACAATATATTTTTTTTCAATTTTTCTTTCTTTGTTAATTGCCTTTTATTTTGTTTGACCGAGATGGACTCGCTATTAATATATGGCGTAAAAGTTTACAAATATGTGTTCATTTGGATCCTTAATCACGCAAACAAAATATGAGTGATTAAATAATGTAAGAAAATGTTTCTCAAATTATTACTCTCTCTGTCTCAACTAACTTGAATTGTATTTTTTCTGAATCGTCCCAACTAACTTGAATCGTCTACTTTTATAGTCTAAAATAGGTTTTAAAAAATTGAAGAATTTTTATACATATATAATTATAAATCAACTAATTACTAATTTTGTTAATTAACCCAACTAGCCCACCAAACCCATTTTCTGAAACCTTCACTCTCTCACCTAGGGTTGGGATCAGTCATAAACTCCCTCCATTATGTTAACTAGAAATCAATATATGATTAATAATAAAAAAATTGTTATATTTAAAAAATATCAGAATGGTAAAAGCATTATTTAACACGTAAATAAGCATAATACAAATAAAGTAATATCTTGTGAGTAAGAAAGCACGTCAGATTTTGAAAAATCAATTTCGATCATCCATTGATCAAGATCAACGTACGTGATTGGTTCCTAATTAATAAAATAGAAAGGGTTTCTATTTAATTCCTTCCCCTCGAACCTAATCTTCTTTCTCCCACCGGTTTCACTCGCCTCTCCTCACAAGTCGCATCTAATAATTATTAGGGGCACAGAGAAGGTTGTTGGATGGATTTTTGTATTTATCCACTTTAGTAACACCCTAAAACAGTAAACACTAATTTTTTAAATCTCACTCCCAAATGAAACACACTAAATTTATTGAGACGGAGGGAATACTGGTTATCTGCTAAGATCATAAGCAAAAACTGTTTCATAAGAAAATTAGTAGTTTGATCCAAAACGAAACTGAAAAGGCCTCGACTTGGGCCATCCTTGTTGATTTGGGCCTCATTCAGAAAGCCTGAACTTGGGCTTCTAAACACAGTATCGTCACTTATGACCAACTTACCCTTTCTGCGTCTTTTTACTTAATTGCTTCTGGAATTTTCAACCATAATTTCGCTTCTACTCGGATTTACTGACAACAATGGAGTTTCTTCATGTGATTGCCTTGAGAGGTTATCCATCACCATCTCAGGTATAATTGCAGCATGCCGTGCAGGTCATAACATTCAAGTGCCACAGAAACAATGTTAAAGAAAGGCAAGAAAGTGTGAGGCGAGCAGCCATTCTTCTTGGTGACAGAAATTCTGCAACAGCCTCAGCTTCCAAGTTTGGAAATGGAGAAAGCTGCAAATATTGATATGCCGCAGGATGTTGAGGATCCTTCCACATCTGCTTCACCATCATCAACTGACAATACAACAATTGCTGGCTTATAATTTTCTATGTTGTTTATCTGTTTTTATTTCTTACTGCATTTGGATTTCAATTACAAATTATGTTATTGTCAAGTGCGCTTATAAGTTATAAAGTTTCTCGAATGTGCATCGACTTAACGCTAATCATATGATTCATATTTATGCTCTGCAAAAGAATTCTTCTGAGGTTACAATAATCTAGTTTATCCTCTGCCTTAATGGTAATCTATTAGTAATATCATTACAGTGGTAGTATTATCAATTTATACATATGTTACAATTAAATTTGGATCTTCTATTTCTATTGCATTTGTGGAGAATGGACATAGGTCAAAATCAATGATATAGAATTTAAGAAATTATTAAACTCTAGAATGTGATTAGGTTTTATTTATTTAATATTATTATATTTTAAATGTCAATAGTGTTTTGTGTCATCGACTTTAATCACTTTCCAAAATATGTTCCCAACTTATGTTTATTTAATTCAAAGATTTAATCTGATAATTATCCTAAAAATTACCCAATTTAATATAGCTAGGAATCCAGATGAAGAAATTGAAGAAAGAAAAATATCAACAAAGTGAGACCAAGAAACTAAGATGAAGAAGTTGAAATTGCAGAAACAAAAATTAAACAAATGAAAACATAGAAAATTGAACAAATCCACAAAGAGAAGAATGTCCAGAAATGGTGAAAATGTGAAGAAGTGTAGGCTTCTGGACAACCTCACAAGAGAGAGGCTTAAAGGGGATTTCTATATTAATCTGGGTTGTAGGAATTGAAATTGAAGAAACAGAAAACCTTTGCGTTTTCAAAATGAAGATATTGAGTGGTGAAAGAATGGTGACGGAGGCGGAGGCGGAGGCGGAAGCGGCGCGGCGTGAGTCATGTTTATGTGTTTTTCTTAACAGCAAGGATAGGATTAGCAGCCTTGTTTTGATGTCTTGTAGCATGAATAATTTCATGACATCTGAATAATGAGATTCTACTAAACATGGCAGCTTTAGGCATTCTATGTTGAATAATTTGACTTGGCTTTTACTAGACCAAGTCCTACTTGTTTCTTTCCAGTATTCAGTTCCTAGTTTATAGGAGTTTGTTAGTTGAGTCAAAAGAGTCAGTTCCGATTTCTTTGTTATTATTTGCTGTTATTTGCTTAGTTATCCTATGCCTATAAATAGGCTTTTGATTAATTTATAAAGTGGTACAGACTTTCCAGCAACTCTCTTCTTTATTACTCTTATGATATTAGCACAAGCTATCTATCATTCTAGTCATCACTATTGCTGGAAATGTATGCATTCATATCGTTCAGATGCGTACCTTTTCTGAAATAACATATATGTTTGTCGATCAAATCTTATCCGTTGGCATCATGCTCCTCTTGTTTGTAAAATTATGTTCTTTGTCATTGATGGTTCAGCTTTCAAATAGACCACAGCTCGAGTGGGGAAGGAGATCGAGTTTTGATGAAGTTGGAGAATTGGTGATGGCAGAAAGCGGCAGCCCTCAGTTTGTGGTCTTCCACTTCTGGCCTATTGTGTCTTTTCATAGCTCTAGCTCAAGTTCAATCTGTGTTAGTAAAGGGCAATTTCGATATATTCAACGGACTCCCCATCGATTGGATTTTCTACGTTCAGTGTGTTGGAGTGGTGTTTGGAAGTATTTCTGAGATGCAACGAAAGAGCTTCAGAGATGAACTCAAGATTGACAAGTATTGGACTTCCTTTCCAAGTTGAGAACCACTTGTCATGCAATTAGATTCCTTCTAAATATCTGCATTGGAGTTCAGATTATCTTTGTTTTATCTGGAAAACTAGTTTTGTTACTCTCTGTCAGATTTGGGAACACGCTTCTCTTGTGTTTCTGTAGTCGAATCAAAGGAAGAGGATTTCAGCCATTAAGGTGAGCCACAATTGCCTCATCAAATCCTCAACGACATCTGCAACGAAGCGGATGAGCTGGTACGGATAGGCGAAAAGAAGCAACCAAAGAAATCTGCAGACTTCAATGGGGTGGGACAGTTTGACAGCACCCAAGTTCCAAGCTTGCATTCTGCAGAACCTCCCAACTATACTGCTGGTCTCTGCCCGTTGTGACTTTGACGAGCAGCATTGCTGATGAGAAGAAGGCTAACCACTAGTGTTAGCGAGGACTTATCCATTGTGAAGCTCATTGAGACAGAAATGGGGTTGCTTGTATTTGAGAGGATATCCATCACCATATATCTCAGATATAATAGCAGCGTGCCTCACCAATAAGTGATTCTTCTCGGTGAGAGCAAAGAGATTCTTGAAATTCTGCAGCAGCGTCAGCTTCCGCGTTTGGAGATGGAGAAAGCTGAGTGGAGGGCATCATCCATGGCGCATGATATTGGTCTGTTTCATCAAAATAATGGGATACTTGTTATCTATTTCTATTTCTATTTCTATTTCTTAGTAGTGTCTTTGGATTTCCATTACTAAGTGTAAGCGTGATTGTAATTGGGTACTCTCAAATTTGCATGGACTTGCTGCTCAGTTTCAACCGGAATTGTAGTTATTTCAGGTGCAGTACTTACTTTGATCCTCGAATGACTAGCAATTTGAGGTCTAGTAACGTTTAGCAATTTGAATGTCCAATAAAAATGTGCACCTTTTTTTAGCACATGACTCCACACTATACTTTAATTTTCACAAAATTTACTTTATTGAAATCCATGCTATCCACAAAGGTGCACACTCTTCGTAGACGAAGTGAGCATAATTTATCCTTGCACTCTTGCATCTTGGTGATCACTCATGTAGTAATGTACAGTAATTACCATTCATCTTTGTGAACATGCTCGATTATCGATGAACGCAAACATGTTCGCGAACCGAGTATCATATAGCTCGAGCTCGGCTCGACAATTTTATCAAGGTCGAATGAAGCTCGAGCTCAGCTCGTTTATAATCAAATCGAGTTCCAAACAAGTTTTTTCGAGTCGAGCCCCGAATAGCTCGCAAGCTTAGTTCTTTACCTCTCATATTAAAAGTGGAACGTTAGTTCGATTTACAATACTCAAGCAATTTACTAAAATTAGTAGGAAAATAAAATGAGATACGGTACTTAGATGGAGTGAGCACATTTTGTTAAAATTCATGACGTGTGAAATGGTGCATCATTGCGGGGTAGGAGCACTAATTTTTAATCTTTAGAAATGGTAAATGGGTGAAAGGAATATTGACTATAAAGAAATGCAGAAAAATTGTTCTTGATCAAGATCAAGAAGCATATTTTTCTAAAGAAGACATGCACACGTGGCATTTTCCACACCTGAAATGATGAATGAACAGTGACAATGTCGATTGAGTGGCACCACTTTTTGAAAGGAAAGAAAAAGAAGAGGGAAAATGATAATTGATTGATCCGTAGACGACGAACGACGACCACTTGTGTCAACGCGGCCGAGACTCCATCGAAAAGTCATTAACTCAAAATGAAGAAATATCGCCGGCAGCCTCCGCCGCCTGCACGCTTGCAATGGCGGCTGATGCTTTCAGTAGCTCCTCCAACAACCAAAAAAGGGGGAAAAACAAAGAAATGGAGAAAATTATTCTTGATCAAGAACTGCGAATAAAGTGCTTGCGAATCTTTTGAAATTGATACATGCACGTTGTATGTTCGACAAGACAATGTCGATTGATTGGCACGCTACTTTTCCAAAGGAAAGGGATAATTGATTTTGATCCATAGAAGTTGGCAAATAAAAATCAAAATTTCATCCATGCAAGCAAAATCAAACAGAGAAGATTGAATCGAATCGATGGACACAGACAAAGGAGATGATTATCTGCAAAAGGCACTTGATTTCATTAAGGAATACCCGAATAGGGTGCAAGAGGCACTGGATTCAACTATGCCGTGGATAGGCATGTACATCGCAGTAGCCTCCGCAGCCTGCACGCTTGCAAGGGCCACTGATGCTTTCAATGGCTTCCGAAGCAAAAAGTATTGGCTCCCTTGTAAGTATTTCTCCCTCACACTATTAGTCGTCGCCATGAAGCTCCCCGTTGATCTCACAAGCACCGAAAATAGCTCCAATGATAAACTCGCAAGACTTGGCAGCCTCGTTTTGATGTGTAGTAGCATGAGTAATTTCTTGACATATTTGGGGTCCATGGAGAATACTGAAATTCTACCAAACATGGCAGCTTTAGCCATTCTAGTCATCACCATTGCCGGAAATGTATGCCTTCATCTGTTTCAAATGCGTCGTTTCATCCACTCTACGGGCTATGGTATGTTTGATACGTGTGTGTTTCTCGAGGCAAATCTTATCTGTTGGCATTATGCTCCTCTTTCTTGCGATGTTATGTTCTTTGTCGCTGATGCTTCCAAGCTCCAAAAGATACATAGAAATGAAGTATAATGAAATGCACAAAACGTTTTCAGATAGACCACAACTCGAGCGGGGAAGAAGATCTAGCTTTGATCAACATGGAGAATTGGTGAAAGGGTATTGGGTGATGGCAGAAACCGGCAACCCCCAATTTGTGGTGGCAAGGTCCGCCATTTCTTCTGCTTCAGGTCTATTGTGTTTTTTGACAGCTCTAGTTTTGGTAGTAGCTCTGGCTCAGTCTCCGAAACAACATAAAAAAAGTTACCCCACATTGCATCTCCTTCTTATTATTAACATGCGTATAAGATTTATGTCAAACTACAGTTGGTCCATCAAATGGGTATTAGACATTCAGTCTATTGGAGTGGCGATGGCAACTATTGCTCGTCTGTCGAGATGGTTCGTTGCTTCGTGGTTCAAGATTTCTGAGATGGAAAAGAAGAGTTTCAGAGATGAATTCAAGATTGACAAGTACTGGACTTCGAGGCTGGTGGAGTGGAGGGACAGATCTCTCCCTTTTCAAGTTCAAAACCGTGTGTGCAAGAAACTACTTCGTGATGCAGTTTATGAATTTCTGCATTGGAGTTCAGGTTCTGATTGTCTCATCTGGGAAAGTAGTTCTGTTCATCTCTGCTAGATTTCGGAATGCTGTGTTGTTGCGTTTCTGTGAGAATCCGAAGAGGGATGGAGCAGAATTGGAGTTTAGGCACTATGTTCTTTTGCTTGAAGGCGAGGCGACATTGCCAGATAGAATCCTCGACAACATCTGCAACGAGGCGGATAGGCTGATACAGATAGGCGAAAAGAGGCAACCCAAGAATCTGATCCGACTTCTCAAGAAATCTGCAGACTTCAATGGGGTGGGACGATTTGACAGCAACAAAGTTGGAAGCTTGCATTCTCAAGAACCTCCGAATTGCTGGTCTCTACCCATGGTGACTTTGACAACCATTTCACTTGCTGTTGCCAGCATCGCTGATGTAAAGGATGAGAAGGCTAACAAGTTGTTGGCTAGCGTGGGTGAGGGCTTGTACATTGTGAAGCTTATCGAGAAAACTCTGGATAGAAACGGGCAGTTGGAAAGCATCAGAAAAGCAACAGATGTGGTTTGGGTGGGAGTTGCCGCCGATTTATGATCTGAATTCCTTCCTTGTCTACGCAATGGAGGCAGACCTGAGTGTGCATTAACATAGCACCAGGTTGCTGACCTCCTTGCCAATCTGACCACACCGGTGGGATGGTGGCCGCACTCGATTACTCTGATTGCTGATGCTGTTGCTAGAGACCTCTTCTCTCCTAGTTTTTTCATAGAAAGGTCTAAAGCCTTGCTTTGGTTTTTGCCTTGTTTCCGTTGGGTGTTCTTTTTTCTGGCCTCTTTAGACGAGTACTTTTTTTCCCGCCAAGTGTTTTTCCCAAGAGGGTTTTCACATGATGGGTTTTAATGAGGCTCGGCTCTGAGTCTGTGCAGTCGGGAGTTTTAGGTTTTTTGGGCTTTTTTGCAATAAAGTAGCCTAATTTGTGTGTGTGGTTTGGGTGGGAGTTGAAGTATATAAAGAATGGGATTATAAAGATCTCGAGAGCACAAGTTTGAGAGGCGCAACGAACAAGGAAACGCTGCAACTCCGACGTTGCAGAGAAGATTGTGACAGATTTCATGGCTCAAACCAGAGATGTTCTGATGCAAAACCCTCTAAACTGGCCTGTTAGAGTCGTAGTTGCTAACTCAATGTATAGGATTGCTCGGACGATCTTGCTGCAGATGCAACGGAGTGATGATGAGCTATTTGAGAGTTTATGCATCACCATCTCGGATATAGTAGCAGCGTGCCTCACCAATCTAGTGCGAGTCATTAAAATGAAGTGTCATAGAACCGACGTGAAAGAAAGGCAAGGGAGTGTGAGACGAGCCGCAAATCTTCTTCGTGAGAGTAAAGAGATTCTTGAAATTCTGCAGCAACGTGAGAGTAAAGAGATTCTTGAAATTCTGCAGCAACGTGAGCTTCCGAGTTTGGAAATGGAGAAAGCTGCTAATATTGATGCGTGGAGAGCGTCCATGGCTCATGATATTGAAAATCCTTTATAAGTGACAATACAACAATATAACTACAAAATCTATCTCATAAAGCATGGATGTAATGAAGACTTTCAAATCTGCATTTAAATTCTTCTTTATTTACTTTGATCCTTGTTGCAGTCAAATTTCGTATTGGTATATAACACAAACATGATGGTAGGCAATGATGAATCTGGTATAAACGTCAGGTAAAAGACACAATATCTAAGTATTCTTTATAATAAAACAATTCCAAACCTGCTGCAACGAGCAAGATTATCAGGCTGCAGCGCGCTGCCGAGAGAAGGCACTTGCAGGGTTTTCTCCATCAATTTCTGAATGATGGGGGAAATGTAATGGCAGGTCTGAGAACCCTGCTTCATCGAGAATCTTCACTAGTTCCCCAAAAACAACTGCATTTCCTTCCGGTGTCAAGTGGAGACCGTCACTGTACACAGAAATAAGTCAGACTCAGATGTGTGTTCAACGATTTTCAGTCAGACTAACATCAAACACCGTCTATGTTCAAGATGTGAAGAATCCAACAGCCGGTTGTAAGAACATAATATACAGTTCTTGATCTATTAGTAGATTAGTTAACACGCTCGAAATGGAATTATTTGATTACTAACCTCAGGAATCTTCTCTGCCAACCGTTGATTTCTTGCATCTTGGACCATAGGTTGATCGAAGGATGACCAAGCTCTTTGGCTATGGCAACACACTGCTCGGCATATGTTCCAGCTACTTCATTTGTCCTATCAGGCACTTTCGAGGCTTTATCACCATACATAAACCTATTCGTGTGTATAAGTAAAAGAAAAGCTTTTTTTAGTATATAACAGTAAGACTTAAACGATAAACAAATCGACCCACCCGAACTAAATTGAGCAACAATGCCATTTGCATCATTTGTCGATGATAAAAAGAACAAAAGCATGTACTGGAGCAGGTATAACATTTACATAAAATATATGAACAAGCTAAGAAATCAATATCTTTTCACCCATTAGATATAGGTTAACAGGCATAAGGTAAAACTACAGTCCTTTCTAAGGCAGCTACAATAATAAGTCGGTTAACAAAGAAGCATAGCACTGCACTGAGAAAAACTTCGAATAATTTTAGAGTGCTTAACTGCAAAAACAATTATACCTGGCATATGCTTGACGCCCTTCCAGATCAATGGGAGGTGGAGTTATGAGCACAACAAGCGTTTTAGGGGAACGATTCTGCAATTGTCCTCTAAAACCATTTAAAATGCTATAACATAAGATGGTTGCACTAGTGACGTGATGATTGTAATATTTTAGTAACTCATGGGAAAGTGAAGTTGAACATTTGCAGAATCATTGGAAAATTTTAATAGGAAAATCTGCAGAATACCTTATCTGCCAGGAATACTCTTTGGAATGTTAAAACTGTTCTCTACATTGACTTTTAATCGGACAAGATATTGATATATCTCCACTACATTTGAATTTTAAAGGAATTCGTTTCGTAACATTTTGTCTACCTATAAAAAAAATGATGCATATATGAAGAACAAAAGGGTAGGGAAAAAACCTTAATGTGTTGAACCATTTTTCTCAAGTTTTCCTTGTATTCTTCCAGAGGCACATGCTGTCTTTTGCCAGTGCCCTCCAAAAGAGCAGCATCATTAGCCCCGAAAAATATAGTAACAGCCGCAGGAGGAGGTGCTTCAGATTCCTACTTGAGATATTCATGCTTTAGTTTAAGAAAAACAAACAGAATTGGACGTAACATGAAATACAATAATAATTCGTGAGAATAGCATATACTCTGTAATCATTAGATACAGTAGAACATGTATCAACAAATACAAGATAATTGAGAGCCATCTACAACTGCAATCACTTACAATCTACAAACTCAATGTTTCGAGGGTCAGCTATTTCTAACACAAATCTTTCGAATGAATCCCCTAAAATCCAGAAAAAAAAAATTGTACAATTTTCATATTCCAATTAGACAAAAGCAGTACATGAAGTATGAAACTCTTTTAACTGTGTAATGTTCCAAACAAATCAAGATTGAAAAGTAATTTTAATTTCAATATCAAGACATCAATCTACCATCCAAGAATACAATATCATACTTGTGTTGATCAAAGATGCAATCTTTCTGAGAATTGAGGCCATAAAATTGATCAAAACTAACTAATTGAACAAAAAAACATAGATTCAAGCTAACAACAGCCCAGATTTATCACAAGAGAAGCAGAGAAAAAGGAAACACAACCATTCAGCTGATGCTAAAAGGCGATCAAGAAACAGATCGAAACAACTACACATCCAAACTACACAAACGTTGAAATGAACAAAATAACGAAAAAAAAAAGGTCTGCAAAAATGAAAATTTACCAGAGGGAAGAGGTGATGCAACAAGAAGAGAGCCCACCTAGTGTTGTAGCCGCCATAACCACGAAGCACTACATCGGTCTGCTCGCACCAATGGGGCAATTCATCAGACAGTTCATATGCATCAATAAAAACAAAAATTCATTGCAAATATAGAAAAAAGATGGAACCTTTCTTGAGTATGTATCAGCTACGGAAGCACCCCAACCACCTGATCCGAAAGATTGCTGCGTGATGGAGTCTCCAAACAACACTATTTGAGGCCTCATTGTCATTGTTACTTTTCTTCCCCGCGGTTAAGTTAGGCGAACTGGTTCTCTCTCTCTCTCGTTTACTTCACCTCTGCGCTGTGTGTGACGGTTAAAGTACCCAACAAATTAATTAATTATCTAGCATAAAATAAATATTGAACGTTTATTTTATTTTATTTGCAACGAATATCTCGTGTGATGACTTTTTTTGAGAGGAAAATTGGGATGACTTAAAAATACTATATTGTTTAAAGAAAATGCATATAAAATATAAAACACGAGTCACATGTTCTATATTTTTTTTTAAGGTGGCCCTTTAATTTATAACTAATCTATTGTTTTTCTTTGGAAATACTACTATACTTCCATGTTCTTTTCATCTTATGGATGACTTTTTTGTGAGGAAAATTGGGATGACTTAAAAATACTATATTGTTTAAAGAAAATGCATATAAAATATAAAACATGAGAAACATGTTCTATATTTTTTTAAGGTAGCCCTTTATTCATAACTAATCTATTGTATTATTGTTTTTCTTAAGAAATACCACTATACTTCCATGTACTTTTTCATCTTTTGGACTTAAATTAAGCAAGTGTTTATTGAGTTAAAGAGGAAAAGGTTTATCTACAGCAACAGCTGAAAGTGAATTTTGTTATTTCTTCAACAATTTCTGATCTATAAGTTCAAATTGTACTTTTTGTGACTAATATTTGAGTTGCGCTTCGGAACGACCCAAATCTGCTCAAGGAAACGAAAAGGTTTTATTTGGTAGTTAATGAAGAACTAGTATTTTTCTTCGTGCGATGCACGATATTTTTATTTTATTTTATATTTCACATAAATAATAAGTCAATTATAATGTTTAAAAATTAATTAAAAGAATGATGAACATCATCATTTTGTCTGTTGGGTATGCATCAAAAGTACAAGTAGAAACTCCAACTAATTATATACTCCCTTCGTCCCATTTATAATTTCTCACTTTCCTCTTTTGTTTGTCTCACTCATAATGTCTCATACCCTTTTTGGCAAAAAAATACACACAAAAGCATGTGGATCCCACCACCTTACACTCATCAATTTTGTTTCCTTAATTTTCGTGCCCAAAAACAATGGAATGTTATGAATGTGACGGAGGGAGTATGTCAAAACACAATAATGATAAATTAGCATTAATTTCACAATTGATCATTTTGTTTGGAAAGTCACAAAATTGCTATGACAATTATTAGCTATTGATTTGGGAAGAAATTATAAAATTATGATAAAAAGTTAAAATTAATCTAAAGTTAGAGCTCGACTTTTCAATAAAGTATAGATAATTATATTTTCTTAATCAAATATCTAAATTTTTTTACTCCTTTCAAATACATATTTATTTATATGCCAACACGATAGATTTTATTGCACTATAGATAGTATTATTATATTATATATACACACATAACATTTTGTCATATATATTTTATTTAATTTTATAATTTTTTAATCAACTAAAGAAATGTTTTTAATTAATTCTTTTTGCAGTTATATATATAATATTATGTTAGTTTCAAACTTTAAACTATCATAACTTGTTAATTTTAAATCCATTTTTTACATGTCATATATCAAATTAAAGCTCGTAATACGATCTTTAATCCAAGATGCATATTTTCTTTTATTAAGTGAAATAAATATATTTTAAAAATAATAAAATATTAAAAAAAGAATCATATTATAATAGTAAAATCTAAGGTTTGTTTCTGATAAGTCATGTTTTATAGTGTTCTGCATGGTGTTTTATAGCGTTGTTGGTTTTGTTGTCGTTAGTTTTAGCTCGTTTCTCTATTAATTTTATGTTTTGTCGAGCTTTACTACGCTTGGGTAGTTTGTGGTGTTTTGTAGGTTCATTGGCATGAAAACATATACCAAAGGACGTAAGTGAAGACCCAAGGTATCAAGAACACGACGGGAGCCGAAGAAGGACCCAGCAGGCCGGAAATAGGGGGCTGTCGGTCAGCCTGTTGACCGACAGGCTGCCCGACAGGCGACCCCTTGGTGAGCTATCGGGCAGGAGGTTTGGCACACGCCTATCGGTCAGCCAGTCGACCGACAGGCTGCCCGATAGGGGTGTTCGGCAGATGTCTATTCATGCTCAAATTGCCTAGTTCGACTCCAATTCGATTTCCTTCTTCCATGAGGCTTTCATGCACGATTCCTCAGCTATAAATAGGTCCTCAATGCAGCCCTCAATCATTCATTCATCAAGTAAGCTCTCAAGTCTCAAGTCTCAAGCATTCAAGTAGCCTAGTTTAGTTTCTTAGCAAGTTTAGTTAGCAAGTTCTTTTCTTTGTTCGTTGTTCAAGCATTGGATTCAAGTTCAAGATTTATTCAAGAGTTCTTCGTTCTTCATTAAGAGTTCCTTCCTACCTTATCTTTTACTTATGTTTTTCTTTTATATTGTTATGTTTGTTCCTAGTATCATGAGTAGCTAAACTACTCATGATCCTAGGATGTGCATGAACTAATTAAAATCTATACA
>JAYJMF010000036.1:131307-143494 GCA_036873715.1 Salvia sclarea | reverse complement strand
AGCGAATACACTACGTTCATCTACGCGAAACGTAGATCAAGAATATTTAATTTAATTTCCATTAAATTAAATTCCACATCATTTAATTATTTGGTCAAAACCCTTTTGACCACGCTTAATTAATAAGCGATTCCAACAAACCTCACCCGGACAAATTTTATGTATGTTCTGATTTTTAACACCGATTAGTTTTTTGGCGAATTAGAAAGCATATGTGGCAAATTACAAAATTTTTGGCAAAACAACTCCACTTCATTTGCCAACTCATCTTTCATAATATAACTCGACCGCCGCCTTGCCGCCCACGCCGCCATCAAAGGTTGTCGATTGGCTCATCAAGAAGGCCAAATCCTCCATTGATGAGCTCGACCACCTCCCGCCTGGCACCTCACCGCCACCCCCCTGCCGTCCAAGATTCTGACTTTAAGCAAAATTACCTCAATTACCAAATTAAAAAAAACTTGCACGCATTTGTATTTCACGGAAGACGCGTGGGAGGTGGTGACCGGCGGCAATTCGCCGGATTGTTGGAGACAGAGGGCGGCGAATCTTGTGATATGAATTAGGGATCTAAGTTTTAGAGAGAGATAACTTTAACTTTTTATTTTTTCTTATGTTTGTTTTTAAGGAAAACGACATCGTTTGGTAAATTCCGGCGTCCACCGTATCAATTCCGGCATCCAGCTCAGCTTCGATTCGCCGGAAATAAACACGGATTAAAAATCAGAATAAAATTAAAGTTTGTGTATCTTAAGGCAAATTTTTAAAATCATGTGCAATATTTAGGTGCAGTAACCCCTTAAACTTTATACCTTCTAAAACGTAAGGGGTATATTAGTAATATTAATAATATTTTTTATTATTGCCTTTCAGTTTACAGTTTTAAGAAAGGGATCTGCAGTCTGCTCCTCCTCACCGTCGCCGCAGCTGCTTCTCCTCGCCGTCGCCGTCGCCGCCGCCGCCGCCTAATTATCCTTTGTTTCCTTGTCAATTTAAGAGTAAGATTTAAAGTACAATGTGTGCCCTAATTTTCATTATATGTTTATTTCGGAATATTAGGAGAAGATGAAATATAGTGATCAATTCATGAAGCTTTTGATTAGCCTCTCCTTGATTGCTGAGCTATGGAAATGAGATTGATTATTGTTGTTGGATGGTTCAAGAACATAATAGATATGGAGTAAGATAAGATTGAATAAGATTATATAGTTTCGTCATAAGGTCGAACTAGTTCAATTTGAATAAAGTGAAAGAAAAAAAAAAGAAAATCAATGCTGCACGTTATTTGAAATACTTCTCCCAAATTTGGAGTTTGGAGTTCGACAGTTTATGGAGAAATTTCAATATAATAAGACAAAAATTAGTGAAGGGAGTAAAACGGAAGAGTTTAATTGTGAAACATAAGGGTACTAAAAAATAATTCACAGTATCTTATAGTACTAATCATGCAGCGATTCTAGAATGTATGGGAATTGGGAGATAAGCTATTAAATTATTTGTATTTTACATTGATGATGTATTTACAAATTTTTGTAATGAAATGATTATTCATGGATTCCAGAATATGAAGAACATGAGAAGAATGTTATGCTGTCATATGTTTAACTCTTATTTTTTGACGTTATGATGTAATTTAAACATGATTATGTTTTCGTTAAATTGTTATTTAATGTAAATTTGATATTTATATGAATTTATATAATATAATTATTTATGTCACCCTGATTCAAAAGTCCGGCTTCTCCCTTGTTTATGGTTACTGGAATCATACCTTTTTAATCTTTCCTATTGATGGCTGGTTACATGGAAGCAAATTGATACATCCATGACTTCTAATTCGAAGAAAAAAAGCTGAAATAAAAGATAAATATAAACTTAAGTAGTGTCTTAACCACGGTTGTGATCCTCAATATTGATGGCTATGTGATCATCTTCCTGCTCATGTGGATTGTCCTTCTCTTCCAGGCTCATCGAGGCTCGCCACTCTTCAATGTAAGCTGCTCGACGAGGCTCCATGATGGGAAGTTCACGCTGCTGCAGCAGCTCGATGATCTTTTCCGTTTCACCTAAATATTTAGCTGCTTTGCGCACGCCTCTCTCCCTCTCCTCAATGGCACAACGGTGACACTTGATGGTGATTGCACGAGGCAGATTCGTGAAGCACGCAGCCAGTATATCTGCAATCATCCCCGACAGCCTCTCAAACAGCTCCTCGTCTGCGTCTGCGTCGTCACCCTCATCATCCCCTCCGTGGCTCAGCAGAATCGTTTTGCTCACTCTGTACATTGTGTTGGCCGCAATGACATCCCGGGGCCAGTAAGCACGATTCTGCACGAGGCAGTACTTGGGATTAGTCGTGAACTCGCCAACTATTTTATCCGAATCTTCATGGAACAGCTCAAGTATCTCTCTCGCGTTCCTTCCCTTAACTGATACTTCATTGAGATCTCTGTTTTGCCACCTTCGTCGCAGCTCAGCTTCCACGCTGGCCGCCTCCGCTGCTGCTCTTATATTTGCTAACTCGCCTTCTCTGTCGAGGACTTTGTCGATGAACTTCACATAGCGGAGTCCTTCAATGACTCCGCATAGCAAGGTCTCAGATTTCTCCCTCAAGACATTGGGAATCGCCGTGGCAATGCAGGCCAGCGTGACGACAGGCAGGGACCAGCAGTGAGGAAGTCTCTGACCGTGCAGAGGCGGAAGTTCATTGCTGTCGAATTCCTTCACCCCTTTGAAGCCACGTGATTTCGACAGAAGATTCAGTAGGTTTTCTGGTCTCCTCTTCCGACCTCTCGCGATGGTCGCATCCACTTCTTTGAAGATCTTCATCAAAGTCGTTGCTGGCAGCTCCGCCTCTCCCTCGAGCTGAATAACGTACCGCCTGATGTCCATCTCTTGGTAGCCGGAGGCGGAAATCTGCCTCTGCCTCGAGCTTCTGATGTAGCCGAGGCAGGATTTGAGAGGCCTCGCCGTGCAGATGGAGACAGCCAGGACTGTTTTGCTTGAACGGACAATCAGAAGCTGAATACAGATACAGATCTGCAGAATCAAACCCTTGAGCCCATGAATAACTTTCCTACACATGAGATGCTGAATCTCTGTCGACAACGACCTCTGTCGCCATTCGATTAGCTTCAGAGTCCAATACTCCTCAACAATGAGTACATTTCTGAAGCTGTTTGTGCAGTCAGTTGAGTTTCTGTAACCTACGGCGATAAACCATCTGGCTGTTGGAGCAATGGCACCAACAGCCACTCCAATAGTCTGAGACAGTAAAATGCCTCTGGTCGACTGCTTGTAAGTCGAATACGTCACATCAAACAATCCATCCCTGATCGCAATCTGTATCACTGCCTCCATGAGAACCACGGCGATGACCAAGCTGACAATGCCAGAGACTGTGCTGGTCACGGATCGGGCTATCACAAACTGAGGGTTGCTAGTCTCCGCCATCACCCAGTGTTTCTTGATCACCACCCTCAGCTTCTCCGTCCCCGCCCTCCTCATATCCACCAACGCCTCCTCCCCCATCACTGAGCTACGCGTCTCGTCATACCACATCTCCAGATACTGCTTTGTGGAGAGGATGGTGACAGCAGACGACATCAGCATCACCAAGAGCAACAGCATCAACCCCATCGCGACAGATTCCTCCCAAAACGCGCGCCTCGCGCTAAGATAAGACCGCATTTGGATGATCTGGATGCAAACATTACAGGTGACTGTGATGACCAGGATAGCCAGGGCGACCACGTTCATGATCAGGGTCTTGTTGCCCATGGATCCCAACGAGGTGATGAAATTGGCGACGGCGATGGACATGAAAGCGAGGCTGCTGACCTTGGCCAGGCGGTCGGTGACAGAGTACATCTTGGTGGTGAGATCCACGGAGAGCTTCATTGCCACCGCCAGCAGAGTCAGGAAGGTGGCGTTGAGGGAGAAGTATTTGGATGGGAACCAGTATTTTCGACTTTTGAATCCGTGGAAGACGTCGGCGGCCATGGCGAGCGTGCAGAGCATCGATGCTAGAGCAGCGTAGGCGCCTATCCACGGCATTGGCGCCTCGAGCTGCTTCACCACGTTCGGGTCGTCAACAGGCATTCTCAGATTAGTACAAGAAATTGTTGGATCAGCAAGGAATTTAACAAGAGAATAAGCTAGCTGCAAAGAAAACAACAAGGGAATGAGCTTGTTTAGCAAGTGAATGAACTTGTTTGTGCTTGTTTTAGGAAGGGAATTTTCCCTTACTAATTTAGATTTTTTTTTTTTTTTTGGTAGTGGATGATGATTGGTTTATATGAGTAATTGGGAGTGTAGATGAGAAGAATATATATGGCTTTATATAGGGAGATGAATGAGTGAGAATAATGTATGAGAAGCAGAGTGGAATTTTCTTAGCATTGTGTACAGTAGTAACTCTATACCTAATATAGTGAAAGAGAGTTGGACTATGATGACTTCATGCAGCATCCCATATTTTTGGAAACTACTTCTTGTTCTGCTTAAGAGTTAAGACCATTCTATTTTTATTTTTTTCACGAAAGTGGTCGGCAAGAGGTTTATTTTGGGCAATGGACTATTATGTTTTTATATTAAGGTTGTCATATTCTTTACTAAAATAGTATTGACAGATAGTAGAGTATTCAATGCTGAACCATGTTTTATCTTCTTACTTACAATGGTATCACATACATATGATATGTATGTTGTATTGGTGGTGTTGAGAGAGGTGTAATTTGACCATAAAGAATTTTGGTGGAACCGAATGCAAAGTCTGATGGATAGAATAGCTCATTACTTGGACTGATCCAAAGAGAGTCTTGTTATGGGCTGGGCCAATAATAATTTTTCAATTTTAATTTGCCATGATACTTTTCTTTCATGATAAATATATATAGAATTTGTTAATGTCCTAGTGGTAGGAGGTTAATGCACAAGGCCAAAGATCTCGGATTCGAGTCCTCTGTCATGTGGCCTTTAAATTTCTGCATTATTACTTATCAAATATATATGTATAGAATTTGTATTGGAGGAATGCATAAATTGGCGAAAGACAAGAATGGTATGAATATTTGATTATTGTAGATTAATTTTACATTAATTTTATTTGTGCTACGTTTTTATATTGTGTGTGCTGCTCGGATTTAAGGGTGCAAAGGTGAGACTATGTAGTATAACATTTAGTATAAGAATTCTCCCAGCTAATATTATTTTTTTCAGTAAAAGCAAAATGTAATTTTATCATGATCGGGTCGTCAAGACGGGTCAAAATACGGATCCAAACTCATCTTACGACATATTTTGTAATTACGTTGTGGTCTTATTGTCGAGCACAAAGTCCTGTTTAAAGTGTTCTTTTATTGTAGTGAGATATGGATTCTGAATTTTAATAAATTTATTTTAATATGGAAATGAGTTTTGTCTTAAAATTATTTCCACTAATGTTTTTATCATCAAATGATTCCGGTATGTGCAGAAGTTGAATCAATATGGAACATACCTTCATTGGCTAAGATTAATTGACATGATTTTCCGTCAAACTATTACACACTTCGACTTATTTGGTTCGAATTCATGATAGTGTTAAAAGATGCCTTATTATCTAATTATTTTTATAAACAATTAAATGAGACTTGACTCCAGTCAATTATGGAGACATGCACCGGTTGTTAATAAGATTACAGAACCACAATAGTTAAAAATCCCCAAAATGGTAGTTCATTGGCTACAATAAACCCCTTGCAAACCAAGTTTCAGGAAAAAAAAACAAAAAATCAATAAAATAAATAAATAAATGAATGAATGGCCTAACATATAACAACTATAACAAGAGCTAGTTTCCAAAAAATAAATGAATTAAAATACATATTATCATCTCTTTCAGCATGTTAGGTGTGGAAAATACTGACAAAATTCCTTCTTCAAAACAGCAGTCATGGTTTGAAAGAAGAGTTGTTTCCTCAAAAAAGTCTACGCTGCTGATTTCTCTATATAAACACACATAAATTTCACTCCTAGTTCTTGATCAAGAACCAATTTTCACACTAATATAAAATTAAATTTTCATCATCACCTCTTGAAAACTCACCTCTTTTCTGACTGTATTGGCTCACCAATGCCTGAAAACGATCCGAACGTGGTAGAACAGCTGGAGGCGCCAATGCCATGGATAGGCATGTATGCTGCGTTAGCATCAACGCTCTGCACGCTTGCCATGGCTGCCGACGTCTTCCATGGATTCCGGAGCAGAAAATACTGGTTTCCGTCCAAATATTTCTCCCTTAATGCCACTTCCTTGACGTTGCTAGCTGTGGCAATGAAGCTCCCGATGGATCTCACCACGAAAATGTACTCTGTAACTGACCGCCTTGCAAAAGTGAGCAGCCTCGCCTTCATGTCCATCGTCATGGCCAATCTCTTGACCTCGTTAGGATCCATGGATAACAAGAACCTGCTGATGAACGTCGTGGCCTTGGGAATTCTGGCGACCACCATCACTGGAAACGTGTGCATCCAGGTCATCCAAATGCGCTCCTATCTCAACTCAAGGCGCGCGTTTTGGGAAGAATCTTTGGCCATGGGCTTGATGCTCGTCTTGCTGGTTATGTTCATGTCATCTACTCTCACGATTCTGTCGACTAAGCAGTATCTCGAGAACAGGTACCATGATATGCATAACTCGGCTTTGAACGAAGAGCAACTGGTGGATATGAGGAGAGCAAGCACGAAGAAGCTGCGGGCGTTGATCAGGAAATACTGGGTGATGGCAGAAACCAGTAGCCCTCAGTTTGTGTTAGCTCGTTCCGTGACAAGCACCGTGTCTGGCATCGTCAGCTTGTTCGTTGCCGTTAATTTGGTGGAAGCCGAGATACGGATCGCGATGAAAGAGGGGATATTTGATCAGACATATTCGAGTTATAAGCAGTCGACAAGAGTGATTCTGCTGTCCCAGACTGTTGGAGTGATTGTGGGCGCCATTGCTCCAACATCAAGATGGTTTGTCGCCATAAATCATAGAACCGCAATGTACTGCAGAAAGAACATAGAAAATGCATTCACGGTCGAGAGCTATTGGACTCAGAAGCTGGTGGAATGGCGACGGAGCTCGTTATCTGTAGAAATTCAACATCTCAGAAGTAGAAAAGCTCTTCATGGTTTGAGAGGACTGATTCTGAAACTCGGTATTTTTGTTCAGAATCTGATTGTTCTGACGAGCAAATTAGTCCTCGCTGTCTCTATCTGCTTAACGAGACCAATCAAATTCTGCCTCGGCTACATCAGAAGGTCAGGGCAGAAGCAAATTTGCGACTCTGACTCTGGCTCTGGCTCCGGTTCCCAAGAGGCGGACATCAGGCGCTATATTATTCAGCTTGAAGGAGAGGCGGAGCTGCCAGCGGAAACTCTGAAGAACATATTCAAAGAAGTGGATGCAATCATCAACAAAGGTAAAACGAGGAAACTCGAAAACTTATTGAATCTTCTGTCCAAATCCTGCAACTTCAAAGGGGTGACAGAATTCGATAGCCATCAAGTTCCACCTCTGCATCCTCAAGAACTTCCTTATTGCTGGTCTCTACCTGTTGTCACACTGGCTTGCATAGCACTGGCGATCCCGAATGTTGAAAAGGAGAAATCCCAAGGCCTATTGCGCAGCGTCAATGAAGGGCTCCGCTATGTGAAGCTCATTGACAAGCTTCTTGACAAGAAAGGCCAATTAGCAAAATCAAGAGCTGCAGCGGGCGCAGTCAGTATAGAAGCTGAATTGAACGGCAAGTGGCAGGACAAGGATCTTGATGAAATATCAGTTAAAGGGAAGAACGCGGAAGAAATACTGCAGCAACTCCATGAAGCCTCTGAAAGAACAGTCCTCGAGTTCAAGAAAAATCCCAAAAACTGCCTCATGCAAAACCATGTTTACTGGTCCCCGGAGGTCATTGCAGCCAACGCAATGTACAGGGTGAGCAAAACAGTTCTGCTCAACCACGGAGGAGACGAGAATGACGAAACAGATGAGCAACTGTTTGAGAGATTATCCATCATGATTGCCGACATACTAGCTGCATGTCTCACAAATCTACCACGTGCAATCACCATAAAGTGTCACTGCATTGCCATTGAGGAGAGAGAGAGAAGCGTGCGCAAAGCAGCTAAATATCTGGGTGAAACTGAAGAGATCATCGCACTACTGCAACAACGCGAACTTCCCATCTTAGCTCCTGATCGGGCAGCGCACATCGAAGAATGGAGAGCCTTAATTGGCAAAGGAAACAAGGATAATCCACAAAAACCCACAAACGATCATGTAACTATCAACATGGAGGATTGATCCCAGTCATGGTTAGCAGAAGATTAATTACACAGCTACTGTTTATCATTATAATTAACTTCAGTTTTGTTGTTATAATCATGAATGTGTCAATTTCTATACCTGTTACAAGCTTAAATAACAAACAATAATCTTTTCAGTGAAAACTATCTGATTTAAGCAATTTATAACTAAAAGATCAAATTTACCTGCTAGCAACAGGTCCATCAATTAACAGGAGAGATCCAACGTATAAGCAGGATCCAAATGTATATATGAGTAGTTTTCCCTAAAACAAATTCTGAATGTGAGTAGTTTAAGCAACAGCAAGTGTCACAGGTGTGGAGAGGAACAGTAACAACCAATTTTTAGAAAATAAGATGTTCTTACACGTATTTGGAACACTTTTTTAAAATTGAATTTATATCATACCTGATATACAATTGGCAAAATAACTCAGAAAATAAATCATAGATTCTCATGTGCCAAAATCAAGCACAAATTCCTATTTTAGTAAGATATGGATTCTGAATTTCGATAAATTAATTTTACTATGGACATGAGACTTATTCCATTCATGCTCTACAGTATACCTACCAAACGCGCTGAACTTGAGCTATTATGGAACTCACCTTCATTGGCTAAGATTAGTAGAAGAAACTTGATCACATGATTTTTGGTCAAACTATTGCACCTTTTGGCTTCAAGTGATTTTTTACTATGTAGTTTAAATTCATATTAGTGTCAGAAGATAAAAAAGAATCATTTAGAATTGAGTAAGAAGTGTTTTTTGTTGAAAATCAGTATTAGATGCTATTTAATTATTATTCAATATAAATATGAGACTTACTTCTAGCCAGTCAATAATGGTGACATGCAAGCTGATCATATAACACCAGTAGTTAAGAAGATTACAAAACTGTGACAGTTAAAAATAATCAACATGGTAGTTAATTGACTGGGATTAACCCTGTGCAAACTAAGTTTCAGATACAAACAAGAAAACATGAAGAAAAAAATAATAATAGCCTAACAACTAAAATAAAAACTACTTTCCAAATGTACAATAAAAACTACTTTCCAAATGTACAGCATGGACTAAGAGGCATATCATCTCTCTTTCAAAGTGTTAGGTGTGGAAAATGCAAACAAAATTCTTTCTGCAAACAGTATACTCGTTCATGGAATGTAAAATGAGAAGTTACCTCGAAAAGTCCAACTCCACGCTAATGATTTTCTATATAACGGACATAAACTTCACTCCAATACTTTCAAGAATCAATTTTCATACTCATAGAAAAATACGTTTTGATCATCATTTCTTGATAACTCGCCAGTTTTCTGACTGTATTTTGCCAATGCCTGAATACATTCCAGACGTGGTGGAACAGCTGGAGGCACCAATGCCGTGGATAGGCATGTATGCTGCTCTAGCATCAGTGCTCTGCTCTCTTGTCATGGCTGCCGACGTCTTCCATGGATTTCGATGCAGAAAATACTGGTTCCCGTCTAAATATTTCTCTCTCAACGCCACTTCCTTGGCTTTGCTAGCCGTAGCAATGAAGCTACCAGTAGATCTCACTACTCAAATGTACTCTGTCACAGACCGCCTTGCAAAAGTGAGCAGCCTCACCTTCATGGCAATCACCATGGCTAATTTCTTGACCTCATTAGGGTCCATGGATAACACCAACTTGCTGATGAACGTCGTGGCTTTAGGCATTCTGGTGATCACCGTCATTGGAAATGTGTGCATCCAGATTATTCAAATGCGTTCTTATCTCCACGCGAGGCACGCATTTTGGGAAGAATTTCTGGCCATGGGCTCAATGCTTGTGTTGCTGGATATGTTCATATCATCTGCTCTCACGATTCTGTCTACTAAACAGTATCTGGAGACCAGGTATCATGATATGCATAAATCAGCCATGAACGAAGAGCAATCGGTGGATATGAGGAGGGCAAGCACGAAGAAACTGAGGGCACTGATAAAAAAATATTGGGTGATGGCAGAAACCAGTAGCCCTCAATTTGTGATAGCACGTTCCGTGACAAGTACTGTGTCTGGCATAGTGAGCTTGATCATTGCCGTTATTTTGGTGGAAGCTGTGATACGTATTGCAATGGAGACAGGGATACTTTATCAACCATATTCCGGTTATAAGAAGTCAACAAGATGGATTCTGCTGTCCCAGACTATTGGAGTGATCGTTGGTGCCATTGCTCCAGCATCAAGATGGTTTGTCGCCATAAACTATAGAACCTCAACTGGCTGCAGAAAGAACATCGAAAATGCATTCACTGTCAAGGGCTATTGGACTCAGAAGCTGGTGGAATGGCAACACAGCTCATTATCTGTCGAAATTCAACATCTCAAGAGTCGAAAAGCTCTTCATGATCTGAGAGGATTGTTTCTGAAACTCGGTATTTCTGTTCAGCATCTAATTGTTCTAGTGAGCAAATTAGTTCTCGCTGTCTCTATCTGCATGACAAGACCAATCAAATTCTGCCTCGACCATATCAGAAGGTCGAGGCGCAAGCAAATTTACGTCTCTGACTCTGGCTCTGGTTCCCAAGAGGTGGACATGAGGCACTACATTATTCAGCTCGAAGGGGAGGTACAGCTGCCAGCAGAAACTATGAGGAACATCTTCAAAGGGATGGATGAAATCATCAAGAGAGGTAAGACGAGGAGACCAAAAAACCTGTTGAATCTTCTGTCCAACTCCTGCAACTTCAAGGGGGTGACAGAATTCGACAGCCATCAAGTTCCAGCTCTGCATCCTCAACCACGGAGGAGGGAAAAGCGATGGAACAGATAAGAAACTGTTTGAGAAATTATCTATCATGATCGCAGACATACTAGCCGCATGTCTCACAAATCTGCCACGTGCAATCACCATAAAGTGTCACCACATTGCCATTGAGGACAGAGAGAGAAGCGTGCGCAAAGCAGCAAAATATCTAGGTGAAACTGAAGAGATCATCGCACTACTACAACAACGCGAGCTTCCCATCTTAACCCCTGATCAGGCAGCTCACATTGAAGAATGGAGAGCCTTGACTAGCCTAGAAAGCAAGGATAATCCACATGTACGTACAAAGGATGACATAACAATCAACATGGAAGGCTAATCACAGCCGTGGTTAGGAGAACATTAATTACACAACCATGTTTATCATTAGAATTAACTTTTCAGTTTTGTTGTTATAGTCATGAATGTATCAAGTTCCATTCATGTTACATGCCTTAAATAAGAAACAGTAATTTCTACCATGAGTAATATCTAATTTCAGCACCCTTAACTAAAAGCATCAGTTCTTCCAGCTAGCAATGGGTCTGTCAATGAAATGTAAATATAACAGGACTTGCTCAAATAAATTGATCATATTAAACGCGATATTACTATATATGATGCACAGCAATGTAGGCCACCAAATTTTAACTTCAGTTCAGATATGCAGATGCATTCATATAATTAAGGCATTGTAGAGTGATAATACTCATGAAATGAGAGAATAAAACAACACAAGTAATCACAAAATCGAGCTTATATCCATATGCTCTGTTCCTGACTCGCCGTCAATCCATCCCCGAGTTTGATTTCGCCGAATTCCGTCGATTGCGAACGCAATTTCTCTTCAATTTGATTTTTTCTTTACCCAGAAACAAAATCCCCAATTTTCAAAAGATGAAGAAAGAGAGAAACCCTAGCCACCGGAACCGGTGATTTAATATACAGTAGTATACAATTTCTGTGTCTATTGCGTGTCTATTGGCTATGCAACACTTTGTTGCAATTGCGAAATTATTATTATTATTATTATTATTATTATTATTATTATTATTATTATTATTATTATTATTATTATTATTATTAT
>JAYJMF010000036.1:72077-83803 GCA_036873715.1 Salvia sclarea | reverse complement strand
CCCCACCCCAATTCAATATTTACAAAAATACCTACTATTCCCTTCACTTTTTACCTTAAAAGTCAACAAAGTGGGACTCTTTCTCCACTCACTTCACCCTTTTTCCACTTTAAATTAAACAACACATTTTTCCTTAAAACCCGTGCCGTCCACCAAAATGGTATACTCTTGGTGAACGGAGGAGGGAGTATAATTTTATGTTCTAATTGATTGTATCGGTTCAATGGTGGGTCTTCACGCGTCATCAAGTGAGGACGTCCTCACAGGAGATTATCTCATGCGGTTGTTAGTGTCGGGTAAAAGTATTAAAATAATATGGACATTTTATGCGTAAAACAATACAAGGCAACTTGAATTCAATAAGAGATTGTGTTTGGTGCTCCTCTAGAGATACTTGGTTCATGTAGCAACAAACATCATTCATTCCTAGTAAGAAAACCATGAACTGTGTAAAACAACTCTTACACCGACTATACAATTTTTCAATTCGTTTTATTGTACCCTACCATTTATTTTGAAAGATGAACTTTTTAAATTGAATAAATCTGATTCTATCCCTTGAGATTTGGCACATATCTGGTGAATCACTACAATAAAATTTCGAAGGGAAACAATTTAAGTCATTTTACAGCTCACATGCACATCTACTTTAGCAAAATTAGTGTCAACTTATTTTTTGTTGTTGTTTCTTTTTCTTTTTAAATCTCGTTGAATCTACAACCCCTATCTTTAATGTGTTTTTGGTAATCTCCATTCTTATGCAATAATCTGCAATTAATGTCACTTTAATTTAGTCTCTATTTCTCCTTTTGGTTTGAAGGAAGATGACTTATTTTACTAAAATCATGAAAGGAGTCCTTTTCAAAAAAAAAAAATTGGGTCCAATATAATAAAAATATTGTACTTCTAAATGCTAGGAGGAGTTTATTATTCATGATATGATAGATAGATAAATCATGTGATTGAATGATTGAGTATTTTAATGATAAATGGTCAAGTAAGTCCATAATTATGATAGATAGATAAACCATGTGATTGAATGATTGAGTATTTTAATGATAAAATGGTCAAGTAAGTTCATAACTGATTGTTCAAACATTTATCAAAGTAAACAGTAGATTAGTTTGGATTATTTATTTGTCCATCCTATCACTCAAAGAGAGTGTTATCTTTGACCGGAAAAATGTGGAAAACAAGTTTTTTTCACTCATTTCTGTCATTTTCACATATTCTGTTGTATAGATAATTTTTTCCAATCAAGAAAGATGTAAAAAAAATTAGGACAACTCATTTTTCTTCCTTTTCACACCATTTGCGGATAATATTAGTGTGCTAATATTTTTCAATTTTTATTCATCCTAGAAAATATGAGATAAAAAAAAAAAAAAAAAAAAGTAGAATCAAAGGTTTCCCATCTCTTTGATCCCACATTTCTAATAACAAATTTACAATTGAAGACTCGATCTAAAAAAAATGAAGAGAAAACGCCCAAGGTAAATATTTCTAAAGAAATTAAAGTTATCACAACCTTATTGTATGGCACTGGAAATATCACTTGGCAATCCGTTCGAACAAGAAATACAATTTTGCCTTTCCTCATTGGCAAAGAGATGAAAAAATGATTCAAGCATAAATGCAATAATCCTATTCAGTAAAATGAGTATAATCCCAAATAAAGTTTGAACCTTTCTCTCTTTATCCCGCGAAACCGGTTGTAGTTGACAATTAGCCTTAAATTTCAAAGAATCCGATGACCTCAATATTCAACCAGATTTCATTATTGCAAATAACCCAGAATATTAAAGATTTATTCTTGCCAATTATACCCTTTTCAGTCGAAAAAGAGTACATCGTCGTATCAACTAATACCGATAACATAGCCAAAATATTCCATGAATCGAAATTCGACTAGTTGGTATAAAATATTTCACCAGATTACAAAAGTTATGCACCAGATTATGCGACGAAACGAATGTGTGAATTCGCAACATAAAACTCATCGAATCTCTCTCTCTCTCTTGCTTTTCTTTTTCTTTTTCTTTTTCAGCGCTAGAAGAATAATTGGGAACACAACACACTCTTTGATTATTCCTATTTTGCCCCTGCATTCATTAATACTGCCTATATAAATATCAATATATACCGGGTTATCTCATGCATGTCTATCTGGTCGATGAAATAAAAAGAAAGGGGAAAGATACATCGTTAGATTTTGAATAAGAAAATCTCATTTTGATGGCATCGGACAAAAACATGAGTGAGATTTCGAATTCGGATACGGACATAATTTTTGTCCCAAAAAGTATTTCAGATGTTCTGGCTGAAATCTCAATGATTCGTGATTTGCCCACCAAATCCTCCAAGTTCGATTTTTACATCCATTTGTTGGAAGAAGAATTGAGAAAGGTTGATGCTTTCAAACGTGAGCTTCCTTATTGCATGCAACTCTTGCAAGATGGTTTGCTCTCTCTCTCTCAAATCTCTCTTTTGTGTTCTTTTTCCTGCTCCACCTACACGATCTAGTAGAGAGAATAAGAAAAGTAGGTTATGATTGTTTGAAATTGATAGGTATCTCGACATTGAGGAAGGAGTGCGTGCGGGTGAAAGAAAGAGAAGAAGCAGGCGTGGTAGTGACGGAGGAATTGATAGTGATACCGCGGGTAGAATCGTCAGATGTTCATAACAAGAAAACCTGGATGAGCCGAGTTCGTCTTTGGACTGTTCCCGTCGGAAATGACTCCTTTCCCTTCAAATGTGAAGAGGACGTTCAGAAGAAGCAGAGGCGGTGCTGGTCTCCTCATCTGCACAACCTATTCGTCCATGCCCTCCTCCAACTTGGAGGCCCCTATGGTGCGTATTTCACTTCTCTCTAATCCCCCGATATATAAATAAATTAAACTACATTTACATCTTATCTTACATTCCTAATAATTATGAGTTAGGACTAGCCTTTTTGGGATCTGTTTTGCACTCGCCATTTACTTCGTGTTTTCTACATTCTTATATATATGCATGCGCTTGTGAATATTCGTTTTCTTAACATACTTTTTTCCAAATAAGTGTGAGTATATTTGTACATGAAATTTGGTTCGGAATATCATTAAGTACTCTATTTATTTATGTTTTCTATATTTAATTTCTTTTTATCAAAACTTATGGTATATGATTTTTTTATTCATTATTTTGAATGTTAATTACAGTCCATTATGGAATAATACATTTTATTTTATACTCCATGATTTTTTTGTTATTTTTGGCATCCGCCACAAAAATGTATCACTTTTAATTTCTTTTTAGGATAACACCCCATACTAATCATTACTATAATTTATCCCCACTATTACTCATTATTTATCAGAAAATCACACTTTGCTTACACTCTTTCTCCACACTCAACCATTATAAGCAAAACGTGATGAAACCCCTTCTCCACAACATGTAGAAAACATTTTATTGAAACTGATATTATCCACAAATATGACATCCTTGGTTGATAAAGGGAGCAACAAATAATTTTAAACTGTGAAATCAATAGTGAAACATCGTGAGACACATATTTTACGGGATATAGGATCTCATCCGCTTCAAATAAGTTTGCATATTTTCATAAAAAAATTATGCAAATTTAACTTCGCATAGTCATTACAATTTTCTTAATTTTTCAATCTTCCATGCAATTGTTAGGAGTAAAAAGTAGAAAGAGTAAAATTTATACACTTCCTTGATATATATGTTTTGATGGCATTAAGTCCTAATATATATATTTAAATATTTATTTATTAGTTTCCTAAATCACGTGAGACGTTATAAACCTTACAGTTGCCACACCGAAGCAGATTAGGGAGCTAATGAAAGTTGACGGCCTCACCAACGATGAAGTAAAGAGCCATTTGCAGGTTGTTTACTTACGTTAATTTTGCAATAATTTTAATTTCCAGTAATTAACATCTTTTGGTGTGACAAATTTTTGCTTAATTTCAGAAATATAGGCTCCATATGAAAAAAGTCCCAGGCTCTTCTGCTGGGATCACTGATGCATCGACAATGGTTGCACATTCTGGCAGCGCAGACGAGGATGATGTACTCATAAATCCCAACCCATGATTCAAACACCACAGCCACGTAAGCAGGTGGAAATGCTGGTTTTTTTTGCAGGAAAAAAGAAAAAGAAAAAGATTGTAGGCAGTTGAAAATTCAAAGATCGTACACAGTAATAAAAATGGTAAGTATGGAGTTACCATCAATATTGGCTTCGGACCTGAAGGCAAAGGCTGTATGTTTCTTTTTTAGGAGTTGTTAAAAAGGATTACATATCTCTGCATTGTTGTTCATGTCATTTTTTTCACATAGATTAAAGTCAAAACTTGAGTTGAAGTCAAGATTAAGAGTCACATAGTATTTGATAATTCTATATTTGTGTTTAGGCTTATTTAATATTGGGGTGTTCTGTTGATTTATAATGCTTGATTGATAAAATAATTTAACTTACTCCCATGTTTTGCCTGAAGAATGAGTCATGAGGTGGTTGAGGACCGCGATTAATTAGGAAATGAGAGCACACTTAATTAAGAATGTGGGACTATACTTAACTAAAATTTTCTAATTAAGTTTGATTCTCACTCGTCTTCACAAAGAAACTTTGTTTTAAAGAATTTGACCCGTATTGGATAACTTGGTTCCCGCATTTCACTATGAGTGATGCTAAACAGCCACATTATGGCCACCCACACAAAGGCAAAATTAGTGGTTTTAAGTATTATATTATTATATAAAATTAGTTTATTTTAAATTTTAAGTTAAATTTATATTCAATAATTATTATTTCCTAACTTGAATGTCAAATTAAAAATCATATTCATTAATTTGCAAAGATAAATGGAAGCTAGCATGTTAGTTAGATTAAAATCATATTCTTGAATTTACAAAGTTAAATAAAAATTAAAACTATCAGTTATTATTAATAATTAATCTATATTTATGATTAAAACAATCAATCCATTTTTTATTTCAATTTAAAAGGTTTCTATGAATAATTTTTTCCTCTATTAAACCATTTTATGGTCACCCACATTGTGGCTACGTAGATTTATTCTTTTATTAATACCCAAACTAAACAATTCAAGAAGGAAGTATAAAAATATTTGAATACAGTACCCCATACCGTATTAGGTAAAAAATTCACGTTTAGTTATTATTTTTGCTAACATATTAGGTAAATAAGAAAAGCAATGGCCACGAATTTCAAGAGGTCGGACTCTTTATTAAGGGAAAGTAATTTAAATTTTGTTTCTGATTATTTAATAGTGACTAAATTAAGCGGAAGATCTTTCAAAAACAGGGAAAAAGACAAAAAAAAGAAGCATATTTTAGTTGTTTCATTTTAAGGTTCAAAAACAAGAAAAATGGCGGGCTAAATATCCTCTCTCTCTCTCTCTCTCTCTCACACACACACACACACACAGGCAGTGAGATGCAGAGCTCCGGGGAGAGCTCGGTGCTAACCCAAATGGCGGAAAGGCGATTAGTTTGTGAACGGGAAATACCAATCCAGCAGCGGAGAGTCGACACTGCGGTCTCCTCTTTTCGCCAACTCTTCGATTCCGCCAAGTCCGGATCCCAGAACACCATTCAGCTTCAAGGCAATCCATATAATTGTGTGTTTGTGTGTGTTGGGGCTCGAATTTAGGGTTTAATTTGCTAATTTATCTTTCGAATTCAGTTTAGAGAATTCTATGCTTCGTTAGGGCAACGAGCGAGTAATGATTTTTAGTGTTACAATAAAGTTATGAGGTTTGGTGTTATTCTATGATTCCGTGGATTTTGTGAAGTTTTTAGTTGGGGTTGTTGTTGAATTTGGTGATTCTGTTCGGTGTGGCAGAGAAATTAGGAAAGCTAAAAGGGGAATTGAGAGAAGCTGAGGATTCTATGGTGAAGGCGCTTGCTGGTATTGCTCTCTTTCGTTATTTGATTGTAGCAAATGTTTAGTTTTCTTAAAACAGCATTCTTTCTACAGGGTTGTATTTTTTTGGATAGTTCTTGTTCTATCTTGCAGTGGCTTAGTGATACAGTAGGAGATAGAGTAGAAAAAGATAGGTTTAAGTATTAAAGAGCAGATTTTGGTGCAGCTAATATCCAAAGAATTGTATAATGAACTTTGCTAGGCTCTTAGTATCGATAGAGTATCATTTGGTGGAATTAGTTTCTCCACTAAAACTGCATGTTTGAATTGCTGAGTTTAGGGAGCAAACCATTCTTTCGTTTAGTTTATGTACATCTAGTAGACTAATATGTCTTTGCCAGCCAATGTGCAGATAGGTTTAGAATGTTTCTTCATCAAATCCTTGAAATTGAGATCCATTAAATATTTATGCAGTCACTGATGTCAACTTGCAAATATAGGGTTCTTTAGAGTACTACTCTCGGCATTAATTTGATTAAAATTATGCCATTGCAAGGGACATCTTGTGAGGAATTAAGTACAAAAATTACATTCTGTTAAGTGTTAACTAATTTATGGTGTGCATTTAAAGACAAATTATGCATGATCAACTTAACTATGCCTACAAGCACCATTTTACAGAATTTCATAATAGAAGAAATTATTTCTTTTGATGCACGAATTTCAAGGAAGCAACAATTTTGTCTCATGACACCGGCATGTCAAAGAATCAACACATGGTTTTGAAATTTGCCACCTGCAACTGCATTTAACCACATCAATTGTGGATGGTGCTAGTTAATGCTGACAATAGAGAGCATCTTTATCTGCTGATTTGTTTGAGTGCCTGTGCTGATCTCCTTTTCGTTACCACATTTGTAGTGAAGACTCGGAAAGAGGCAAAGCGGATGACGATCATGGAATCTCTATCTGTTACAAAAGCTAGAGTTGAAGAGTTGAAAGGACTCGTAAAAGATCAGCGGGAAAGAAAAGATGAATATGCTGCTATTTTACATCAGCAGTCTGAAGGTGTGTTTTCTAATATTCTGACTGCGATTTTCTACTTCCAGAAGTATTACACCATTATGCTAGAAAAATGGGCTTATCAGCTGACATTATCTTAGGAAGTGTACAGTTTAGGTTTTTTTGAATTTGGCAAAGTGAAGATATGAAAAAACTAAGTGTACAAGAAGAATGCATTGATTAAAATACATACGACTTTATTCTAAATCTGAACCTGCAGTCATCGATGAATACCAAAACAGTAACATTTACTCTTACTCGAGCTGACTTCGTATCTGCTTTTTCCTTTTGGAGAATAGCATTGACAACATGCGAGGAAAAGTCCAATAAGAACAGGGAACGCAAAGAACAAATTGAGGAGGCTATTTCTTGGTATAACAAGGTCCTTGGTTTTCGTATTGAATCCGGACATGGTAAAGAAACTCCTGAGACTTGCTGACAACCTCGTACATCATTTTCACCAAGATGATATTTCTCACCCGTTATCTCTCTCCCAGGTGTAAAATTCATATTCACAAACATTAGCCCGGAGAACCCAAATGAAGAGTATTCGTTTGTCATTCGTCATGCGAACGAGACCTACAAGTGTAAGTAATAGGCTTTTGGTTGACTTTTATTTCTTTCAACAAAATCTTATGTTCTGCTTTTGGAGTTTCTCTTTAGTGCTCAAATGTGATCCACATCTGAGTGGGACAAAAGAGTTAGTTGATGAGTTGAACAAAAGCAATGGACTATTCAAGTTTGTAAGAACCATGAGAGAAAAATTTCAACAAGCTGCAACACAGGGTACGTTCTATCTTTCATTTATCTCTTGCATAAGTATCCGATAAAAAAATTGTATAATTATAATAATTCTTCTTTGGCAGGTCATGTTTCTGAGAAGACATATAATGACTATCCAGGGATTTCCATGCATAGCTTGTCTGACGATCAAGATCCTTCAGTAATTTCATTTTCTGCTCCAGTAGCTTCATTTTCAACTGATCACAGAGATGAATCTATCCCAGAGATTGGACTACAATCTGCTGAATCTAATAGCATTTCAAGAAAAGTTGGCAGAGGAAATCAAGCTCAGTCTCCCAGATCTGCTTCTTCTGTTCGTCGTTCAGCACGTCTAAAGGTAACTTGTATTAACATTACCAGGACATGAAAAATTGGACTAATCATCAGTTCTTGGACTTATCTTTTAGATTCGAGATATTTTAATTCATCCATTCTGGAAGTGTTATATCTGCAGCACGTGTAACATATGTAGTTCTTTGGTTGCTACTTGCTAGGTATGCAACAATTATCTGGTTTGCTTTGGTAGAGATTAATATGTGGCCTGCATCTTCTTGTTCTTGGCAAAATACCATCAAATTACAATTTTATAGTTGGAACTGTCAGATTTCAATTGCATTTGTCGATCTCCCCTACTCGCAGTGATGTCTTTTTACGTCTTGCCTTGTTTCTAAAATGTAGAAATGTTTGATTTTTTGCAGCGTAAGAATTGAAGATAATCACAGTTACTCACCTGCTCAGTGGATGTAAAATATGTCTCTTCTTACGTATATTACTGAAGGGACAGCTGTATCGTCTGTTCTGCATAGCTCGTTTTCAGGCCGTAGCTGATGAGTTAGCAATGCATGATGCCGAAGGCCACATCAGTGTCCTACAGGTGATGCAATGTATCTTATTTTTGTCGAAACTATTGGAATATGCTTATATTAATGTGATTAAGTTGTATACTTTTAACCAATTATGATTTCTGCTAATGCTCAATAAATAGGTAGAAGTTTGAAAATGCACCTTTTCTTTCTGGTTACATTTCAATGTATTTAGCTTGTGTTATAAAAGAAATTCTTCATTTAGTTATGGAGAGTTGGTGTTGTGTGAAGTTTATCATTGCACTAGTATTATTTTAAGTTTATTATTTATATAAAATAATTATTATACCAATTATTATGTAGAATTTTATTTTAAAATTCGTATCATGATTTTTAATTCAAGATGCATATTTACATGCTGAAATATGAAGATTTCAAAGAAGAAAAAGAATATATGAAAAAAGAGATAAAATGAGATAATTTTTCCTCGAAATATCGCCACTTATGGAAGTGGTTGCGTTAGACGTGAATTAGTGGTGAAATTTAGAACGCCATAATTATATACTTACCTTTAAATTGGTTACATCTGTTCAAATTGCCATTGAATTGATTTCCAGTTGATTTTAAATCAACTAGAAATTAGCAACTACATTATTATAAACTTCATCCATCTCTTTTTGAATGACACGACACTTTTTGCACACGGATTAAGAAATAAAATAATGTAAAGTATATGAGCCCTACATGTTTACATATTAGTTGAGCTTTAAACCAACTCATTTATAAAATGTGTCATTTGAAATGAGAAGTTGTGTCATTTGTAGAGAGACGGAAAAAATATATAATAAATAATTGATCGTTATTAAAATAAATGTTTAGACCTTCTGGAAAAAAAAATGAATATCTATAATTCACATACTCTCTTGAGCATGCATGTTTTTACCACTCGCTAAACCACATGTACAATACATTAGTAAGACATCGAGTAAATAGTTCTACGAACGAATGGATCGTATCGACTTGGAAATGGATTTCTTGAAAAAATATTTATTACATGATTACATTATACATAAAATTGCTATATATCGTTACTTCGTTATTCAAATTTAAAAGAATCAACACACAAAAGTCCATGATGATTAGATTTTGCATTAAACTTTTACAAAAAAAAGACAACAAACTACGTCTAACAAAAACTAATACAACTTCAAACAAAATTATGATACAATAATTGGGACCAAACCAAAACATATCTATACTTTATTCTATGCAAAGATTTCACAAGCAAGTAGATAAATCAATTGTAGAATATGCAAAAGTAAAGTGAATCTTGATGTTAGATGATGTCGGAGTCATAATGAAAACTTCGTTTAATTCAATCCTCAAGGAAAAAAAAAAGAACCACTACAATAGATGATTTAACAAACAATATAAGCAAGTAAGGTTTACTCTAACATAATTTATGTGATAATATTTGATGCGAGAAAAAAGTGAAGTTGAAAATATACTATGCCTCTATTTATAGTTACAAATAAAAATGTATAATTGGCAATGCAATCTAAATTAATTGTATAATTATATATTCCCAAATTTGTATACCAAATTATAGATTGATTAGCTGATATATTCGTTTTTCTTGTTGATTGAATACTTCTATATTTACGTTACATAATATCTTCTCTATTAAAGGATTTGGAGCCAAGCCTCCACCTCAGCCCCCAATTCACTCCCCAACAGCTACGTTAGTTTTCCTTATATAAAATTGTCTTTAATTTTGTTTCTTTTATCGTATTATAAATTAATATTCACTTTTCCTTTTTAACTCCATCAAAACTCACACATAATTTCTAGCCCATCTTCTTAGCCATCTCTTTTCTATTAAAAGGATTTGGAGCCAAGACCTCCACCTCAGCCCCAAATTCACTCCCCAACAACCACGTCAGTTTTCCTTATATAAAATTGTCTTTAATTGATTTCTTTTATTGCATTATAAATTAATATTCACTTTTCCTTTTTTAGCTCCGCTCAAACTCACACATAATTTCCAGCCCATCTTATTTAATCTCATATATCACCATATTCTCGCAAATTACAGAAACCATGTAATAAAACCTACACAAATAATTATTTTAACCACTTTATAATCCATTATTAATTATAATCTTTTTGTCTATCCCACATCGAATTAGTTATGAGAAAATAAAAAGTCATTTTATTTATCCAACCAGAATATTAATAAAGTGGTTGAAATTAATATTATTCAATCATAATAATTTATTTTAAGACGAGAACATATAGTGATGAGGATAAATTAGACCCTCCCAAGGAAAGTAGAAAAAGGCTATACTTGACATAAGTTACAAAAGTGGAGCACGACTCCAAGTCTGGCGGAAATACCCCACAATGCCAGGTCTGGCGAAATACCCCACAAGGCATGGGCTTCTTAAAGTTAAGGTGAAAAGCATCTCCAACTCTGGGAAGCTAAGGTGAAAAGCATCTCCAAGTCTGGGAAAACATCTCCAAGTCTGGGAAGTTAAGGTGAAAAGTATCTCCAACTCTGGGAAGCTAAAGGTGAAATCTCCAAGTCTGGGAAGATGCCACACATCAAGCTCTTTTTGAAATATGCACGGAGAACCATTCAGAAAAGAGATCGTACGTATTGCCACGACAAACCCGCTCATTGGTCGACAATGGCTGGGCAAAAATAACCGAAAAGGTGATAAGGAATGGCATTTTACAGAGCCTCGGGTGTGTCAGAGTTGGAAAGAAAGTATTGCCATCGATGGTTAGCAACAATGACTACTATGCCCATGTACAACTCTTAGTCGAATTTCCCAATGTAACCCTCTCAGAGTGCGCAATATAAGCGAGCACGTGAATATTGTAAAGGAGGCTGGAACACACTTCATCTTCTCCACTCCGATTTTCCTCCATTTTTAATAGTAAAGAAAAAGAAGAACTTGAATTTCGCGTATTTTCATCATTTCTCACACATTTTCACATCTCGCACTCACTCAAACTCCTAAATCTCTCATTCTTCGTTCTCGCTTCTTCATACTTAAAGTCTCACATTTGATGCACGTTATAAATAACTCGTCATACAGTAAAATAAACATTAAGTCGAGGAGATTAATATCTCAATATAATTCATTATCAACTTTAAATAATATTTATTTATA
>JAYJMF010000036.1:42481-56152 GCA_036873715.1 Salvia sclarea | reverse complement strand
TGATATTTGCAACGAGAATGTAGTAGTATATGTCATTTGCAAATGTGTATAATGATATTTGCAAATATGTATACTGTAATTTGCAATTGGTTCGTAGTTCTTATTTTAAGAAAGGTTTTATTTTACCCCACCCCTATATATATATATATATATATATATATATATATATAAGAGAGTCACTACCAAAAAAATCTCCCGCCTTTTTAATTTTTTTTTTCTTTTCTTCTAAATTTGTGCTATTAATTGTAAATTATTCCATTTACATGCATTAAAATAATAATTACAAAAATATATATATATATATATATGGAATAATTGGAGACCAAATTAGCCATTAAATGTATTAAGTCAACATATTCCATGAATCATTACTATTAGTGCGCAATTTTAATAGTATACATTATTTTGATTGATTTATTATCCAAAATTTCATTGTTTGTATGTTACTACTTTCCTTATTGAAATTTAAATTCTATAATTGCAACAATCAAGGTGCTAATGAAAGAAAGACACATAATTGCACACATAATTACACACCTACATTCATCTATTGTAGCATATTAGTCGACGTATATAAATAGGAGCTCCTTAATCGAATTCGGCAGCAAGGTTAGTTTCTTTCATTCTGTGTTAGTTGTGCTTTGTTATTTACATGTATAAAATTAATTTGTTCTATTATTTAAAAAAGTCTGCTATTAAATTATAAAATTTTGCTATTTTTATTGTAAATTGTTCACTTTTTTTCCGTCACCAATTTATAAATCTAAATTATGATTTACTTTTTTATGTTATTTCAATAGATGGAGAGATTTTACCAGCCGATGACGTTTGCAATGATTATGTAAACAAATTTTGTTGTTGTCTTTGTGGAATCGGAATAGGCACGGTCACATCGGTGAAGAGTGTAGAAACGATTGTGTTGGATTCTCAACAATTAGCTAGACGAGAAATAATATATTTATAAATGGCTAGATTTTATTAATATTTTTTCCCATGTAGTTCAAGTGATTCCATCACAAAAAAAAAAAATTATCACAAAAGAATTGTCATTTATTTGTGATAGAATCATCAATTTCAGGTGATAATTTTTTCTTTTATATATTTGTTTGTAAAAATCTTATTTGAACTTGTCTTATCTTATATAATCTTATCTTATAATATATAGTAACAGAACCGAATTCTGTATGTGGTAAGTTTCATTTGATTTGATTTTTTATTTTTTCTATTTATGAATATACTATTTATTAACTCCTTTTTTACGTGTAACTTCATGGGTTGAAATTTGGAAATTTATACATGAATTGATTGTCTATCATTAACTATTTAAATTAAATCCCCCTCAAAAGCTAATTAAATTAAATTATTATCAAGTGTAGCTAATCCACGTAATATGATATTTTATAATTTTATTGCATGTCAATATTTTAATACTAAATGACTTTGGAAAGCTGTGCATTAAATTAGATAATCAATTTTATGACGTTGAACGAAATTTGTACTATGCATTTCGTAAAGGTATGTTACATCAATTAATACTATAACTATTTCAAACTATGTGAGATCTTAGATATTTTTGCAGTTGCATATTTCGTTTTAGATTAGTTCAAATAATTCAAAACTTGTTGAGAGAGTTGAGATTTAATGGTTGAATTTGTTGGAGAATGAAGGAATGCAGTAGGAGGGGTAAACAATTGTGTTCTATGTTAGACATATTTTTTCAAATAAATTTGTCACTTTGATTTATCGTATCGTATTCAAATTGATTTCGGATATACATAAATTAAGAAATTATAAAATTTTAATTATTTATTTAATATTAATTTATAAAAATACTAAATCTATATTCATCCCGATACTATTACACAATAATGAGTGAGACATTTAGAGTCGTGGTTTTAGGCCATTTCCCTTCCCATTTATGCCAATTCACGAGGAGAAGTTTGCCTCATATTTTGGAGTCGTTTACCAGTCGAATCACAGCTTAAAAGCAATTAGCAAAGGAGATTTTCAATATGCATGTTGAGTTACAATCAATTTTTTATTTTCTACTTCAAAAATAGAGTACTCCACTATTCATGCAATTAATTCAAGAGTTTTGATGTGGCTACACCTATGCAGGGACTGCTTGGGGTCGCGAGTTTGATCCCTAGCAGCACCAACATTTCTCCTTGTGAGACTAATATTTAATTGTTTAACATGAACCTAATTTTGTTCGCATAGGCAGCTCAGTTGGTTCCTGGGTGACAGATTTGCTACAATAAGCTTGGTTCAATCCCTGACAGCCGCAGTGTGGGAGTTACATTTTCTCCTTGCCATGGGGGCGAGGGTTTCGCCTTTTGCTGCAATTCAATAGTTTTGATGTTCTTGAAAATAGGAATGTTTTAATGTATGGTTCATTTATTTTTGGTAGGGTAACTATACAAAATTTAATCAAAAAATATAGTTTGGCGGTTGAGTTTTAATTACAAAAAAAATACTATAAATTACATGATTTTCGCTTTAAAGAATTATGACAAAAAAAAAGAAAAGTTTAATGTATCTCCATACCAGAAGTTCTTATATTCATATGGCAAATTGGCAATATCCATACCAGAAGTTCTTATATTTAAACTTCTGCTCGAACTAAAAAGTGCACACAAAAAAGAAAACAGAAAAACATCAATGAGATAAATCTTGGTTTGCAATTTTAATGCCACCAGACAATAAATACAACGAGATAATCTCATCCCCCATAACGAAAAGAATGTTAAACAAATAGAAGCCTATACATAAAAAGATGAAAAAAAATACAAAACCCAAAAAGGAGAATAAATTAAAAGACAAAGCACGAAAAAGAAAAGACACAAAAATTATTCATAAAGAAAAGAAAAAGGAAAAAAGAAGAACACAAAGGCAAACTGTAAATGCAAAGAACACAGCGAATTTTGCAGATATCTTTCCCTTTTGCCATCCCTAAACCAGCGAAGCCACTCCCTCTCTTTACCTTCCAAAATCTCACGAACACACACCCACTGCGTGAGAGAGAAACAGAGGGGGCGGTGAATCTACCTCTTAAATCCTTTGTTGGGGCACTTAATCTTTTTCTTCAAAAAGTTAAAATAAAATAAAACAATTCCTGCCTAAGTAGTATAAATAAGTCTGCAACATGCCTCTTGGTTTCTGGAAGCTTTAGTGCTTTTCAAAACTGCAAATTCTGCAAAGTTCCTAATCGCACAAACTCCATATTTATTATATTTATTTATTTATATATAAATATATGTGTGTGTGTGCTTTATTGGTCTTTGCCTTCACTCTCTCTCTAGAGAGCTTCCCCATATAAATGCCAATGTGATTTGGCAAAATCTTTTCGGATTCTCAACTCTTTCTTTTTCCTGTTTATGAGCTTTTCCGAAGTGGGATTTCTTTTTCTGATTCCACAGGTACTTATTTATGCGAATGCATGATGAAAGTTTTCATTTTTTCCTAATCCCTTTTTTGTAGTATTTTGCTTTTTCACTATAATCTTCTCTAGTATCTATTGAGCTCCACACGTCGTAATCTCAGTCATTTTCTGTACTTTTTTTTTGGGCTCAGCTAAATATATACTTATACATTCTATGTGTGTCTTTGTGTGTGTGAAAGAGAGGGCATATTTTGGCTAAGGCATGCACCATTAGCTAATTTCTTTGTTTTACCCTTTGGGTTTTTCTTGCTGATATCTTTTTTTTGTTTCATCAGTGATTTTGTCAGGTGGGAAAGAAAAAAGGTGGAGTCTTTATGCAGAGAAAAGGAGCTTGATGGTTATGGAGTTTAGGGCTATGGTTTTGGGGCATTTTTTGGTCATTTCTCTGGCTTTGAACGCGGGATTGTTGTACAGAAACTACTGCAGCGGCAAACACAAATCCCAAAACGTCTTCACCAGCTTCAACAATGAGTGCAAGAACTCATCTTTGCTCCCAAAAAGGGAAGCCTTTCTTGAAACCAAGTTCCAATCCTCAAAAGCAGCAGCTTTGAGTGAGCTTATCGATCTTGATCAGTAAGTGGGCTTTTGTTAACTTTTGTTTTCTTTCACCCCTTTTTCGCCGCCCCTCAAATTTTAGTGGGGAGAGAAAAGGGTCTGTTTTTTAGTTTTACTGTTTTCACCAAAATGAGCTCTTTTTTTTTTTTTTGGTTTAACTGGGGTGAGCTTTTGAATTTTTTAATTAACAAGTGGGGTTTGACTCTTTAGAGAGATTTTCCCCCATATGCATGTATTCAGACAACATCTTGTGCTTAAAAATGTGAATAATGATGGCTATCCTGCACTAGGAAGTTAAGTTTGCGGTCTTGTTGACCAATGCATCATCAAAGATTCAATTTTATTTACTTTTTTGCTAGCCCTTTTCAAGATTCACATCACATAGGCAAATCAAGAAGACCCCCAGTTTAGGGATTTGATTTAATCTAAAGATTATTGCTGGTTGCTTAAGTGATTAATTTGAATGAATGATGTAGCACTGGCATGCTGGTGCGGTTCCCTAACGTGCGCTTGGGGGTTCACGTTTTGTCAGTTTAGAGACAGGGACAAGTCCTGCTGGCTTTGGAATTCCCACGGTGCATGTTAGCAGATACACAGTTTCTAACTTTCTTGAATTTGTGATGTTTTCCAAAGTGATTGTTGTATTCCTAAGACAGTGGCATGCATGATGAGGGGCAGAAATGGTGGTGGTCTTTCTTGATTCCCTCGTTGACCACTTTCCATCATACTTGCTTTTGTTTTTGTTATTAATTAAACAACCCTCAAATTTTAATCAATTTAATAAGTACTAATGGTGGTTTACTATTTTTATAAAGAATCTCACATTCCTCCATGTGTGATCCTTCTCGAGTTGAGCATTAGATTTTCCCTTTTTGTGATAAGTGTTGTTTTGCTATTGCTAACTTGTTTCCATTCTTGATTCTTGCCTAAAGCTTCAATCTGTGAGAATCTTGAATTTTTTAGAATGTGTGAGCCACTTAACTTGAAGCATTAGGGAAGTGTGTTTAAGGGCCAATTTTAGGTCTTTGTCTTTGCATAGTGTGGGAATGATTGTGGACCTTGATATTTACTTGTCATTTATCCAATCATTTGATCCAATGAGACCCACAAGTTTGGCCCTTCCATACCTACCTCCCACCCACATTGAAACCGGTGGGAGTGGCGAGGACCACCGTCCTCGATTCTGGATCATCCAATCGGGCGTGGTGGTGTTATGTCATGCCCGTTGTACGTCTCCACCGCCCCATCCGATGGTCGGATTGAGTTACCCTAACCTAACCCTACACACCGTGTCTTCTTGTATGACTTGACCTAAAGTTGAATTTGGATCAAATTTGATGTTTTTTTGAGAATTGGTGCTATTGTGTGACCTGACCTAATATTATTGGACTTTGTGTAGTGGTGATCCGACGATGTACGAGAGATATTGGCAGCAGATGGGGGATCGGACCACGGTTGTGATCCCGGGTTGGAAATTCATAAGTTACTTCTCTGATGTGAGGAGCCTATGCTGGTTTCTTGAGCCTGAATTCGCGAGTGCAGTGGTTAGGCTGCACAAGCTGGTGGGAAATGCCGTCACAGATGACCGTTATATCGTCGTTGGGACAGGGTCCACACAGCTGTTCCAGGCCGTGCTCTATGCCGTTTCCCCACCTAATGCATCGGAGCCGATCAGTGTGGTGTCTGCTGCCCCATTCTACTCTGTAAGTTCGAGTTTTTTACGATGAATCTTGACCCGTGAGACGGTCTTACACGAGATTTTGTGATTTTTTTGTCAAGAGACATCAAAATCTGCCCATAATTGCGGCCTGCAGATCTGCATTCTGTCCCCATTTATTGTTACAATCTGCAGGGGGGAAAACATTATTTTTTAGCAATTATTTGAGAGGCTAAAGATTAAATTTTTATTGATCAGTTACATGTTTCACAAGTTTTGTTAGGATGTTGGGGGAAAAAAATAGTGCACATGGTAGATGCAATGTAGCAGTGGTTGAGTGATTCACACACATCACCAAACTGCAGTGTTTATCATTTATTGTTTGCTGAGTTGGCAAGATCTATCGTGTCGTGTTGCAGTCGTATCCTCTGATCACCGAGTTCCTCAAGTCGGGGCTCTACAAGTGGGGCGGCGACGCGCGCAAGTTCGACCGGGACGTCCCATACATTGAGCTCGTGACATCGCCGAACAACCCCGACGGGATGTCGAGGGAGGCCGTTGTGAATCGGAAGCAAGGCGTCCTCGTCCACGACCTTGCCTACTACTGGCCCCAATACACCTCGATCTTGTCCCCGCCCGCGGACCACGACATCATGCTCTTCACCGTCTCCAAAAGCACTGGCCACGCCGGCACGCGCTTGGGGTAAGCGAAAAAATCCCCGATCTTTTCCCAAGACTGGGGAATTAACGCCCGAAACTTTGCAGGTGGGCCCTCGTGAAGGATCGAGAGACGGCGAGGAGGATGACCGAGTTCATCGTGCTCAGCACGATCGGCGTCTCGAAGGAATCTCAGCTACGGGCGGCCAAGATCCTCCACGTGCTGTCCGACTCCCACGAGCAACGGGGTAGCTTCGATGAGGGCGAGGCCTTCTTCGAGCACAGCTACCATCTCATGGCGAAGAGATGGAAGCAGCTTAGGGAGGCGGTGAAGAAGAGCAAGCTCTTCAGCTTGCCCGATTTCGCCCACGGCAAGTGCGCCTTCACCGGCCGTACCTTCGCCTCACAGCCAGGTAATAATTCGAATTCGCCCCCGTTTCTTTCACTCTAAATCCTCACAATCCCTTGGTCTTTGATGCAGCTTTCGCGTGGTTGAAGTGCGAGGGCGAAACAGAGGACTGCGAGGGCTTCCTCCGGTCCCACAAGGTGCTCACGCGCAGCGGGAAGCATTTTGGCGAGAGCGCGAGGTACGTGAGGATCAGCGTGCTGCCACGGGACGAGGTCTTCGACCAGTTCACCGAGCGGTTAGCTAGCATCACATCGTCGTCGTTGTCATCATCGACATAACACTCGATGTTTTTTTCCTTTTTTTTTACCTTATTTATTGTAGTAGGTAACAATGGGGTTGTAGTTGTACTCACCTTTTGCATAATCTCTATAAGTTTCTATACAAAGAGTAAATATCAACAAAAACTAACACACATCTACTGAAAAAGGCCAAGATATATTTTCTAATTCAACCATTGCAAGAATTGTTTATTTTCACTAAAAGGGAGCAAGAAAATTGAAAACACACTTAGATTTCAAAACACGATGGCATCAAGAATTAGGCCATTCAACTAAGCCTGAGCTCATAGTCTCCAGCAATGGTTATGTACCTCACCCATGGCAGTGCTTGATACCCGCTTTTCTCGATGATTTTGAGGTATCGAATCTGTCAAAACACCAGACTCCGGTCATCAGCTCCCGACGTTTAAAACGTGACATTTCGAGTGTGAATGAGTCAGCATACCTGAATCCCAGAAACAGTGAAGTATGGAATCTCAAATTTCACACAAATTGGGGCTTTTCTGTCGACTGCATCCTCAGATAGCACAGAAGGGAGTTTGAACTCGGCTTTCAACATGAATTCCTACAAAAAAATTCAACCAAGTTAAGAAAAGAAAAAACAAAAATTTGAAAAGAATCTTGAATTCTTGCAAGAATTACCTTGTTGCCAGGGAAGGATTTGATAATCCACAACAAGGCATCCCTTTCTGGGGCATATTTAGCAGTTCCCATCGACGTCTTTATGCTCGGGCTCGTTGCATCCGGGGGCAGAGGCAGCTCGATCGTGACACTCGTTGCAGTGCTGCATTAAGTCCGTTAATGGAACGTTGCATCACCTCATTTTTAAGGGAGTATTTTCGAGGAGGACGACGTACGAGATAATTTTTTACCTTCGTTCCTTGAACTGGCTCCGGGCTTTCACGGTCATCTCGACCCGACTCCTTGAGTATCTCTCGACGCGGGCTTCGACCCAAACCAGTGGTTTCACCTACGATCACGATGGATGGGAGTCAAGAAACACGAGATCGAGATGATGGCCTAAAAAAGGATTGGATTCTCACCTGAGTGCTGAGTCTGTAAGTCATGAGATCGAATATTCCATCGGGTGGTATGAATGAGATCGTCCGATCATTCTCAAATCGAGCTAGACGTACACATCTGTGATCGAAAAGGGCTATGAGATTGGACATAATTCGAACTTTATTTCACTACTAAAGAAGGCTTACTGATGGAATTTGATGTCTTCCAAATCAATGGCTTTCACTCTTGATGACTGGTTTTGAGATTCCATTAATATTCTATCATTTAGTCCAAGCTTACACTCAGGCATACCACTTAAACAGCAAAGGAAAAGACAATCAAAATAGTGTTGATAATTTCTAAATCAAGTCCTTGAAAAACTGTGTGTGTTTACCTCAAACGCGTCTGCATCTTCAACGCCCCAATCACCTCCGAACGGATGATCTGCCCGTTGCTATTGACAAGAAGATTCACCTTCTCAACGACATCAAGAAACACCTGAGTTGGGAAACGAATTAGATGAAACGGATTTTGCCCACGAAAACGAAGAATCTCAAGGCCTCAAACCTCGTTAGTCCTATATAGGATTCCTTCACTACGCCACGACACTGCGTTGGTCACGGCCATGGGGGGCTTCTGAGAAGCTTCCATGCGATAAGCATCGGTCTTGATGAACTCACTTAGTATCTTAGCCTCCGTGTATTGAGGGTAGCCGAAGTCCATGATCTCATCGAGCAATTCGTACTACAAATTTATGCACATCTTTTCTTATTTGTGCAACATGATTTACATTAGAAACATTTGCTATGGGAGGAAGTTACCACTACAACAAAGTTGTCTTTGAGGGATTCCTCTTCCAACTTGTCAAAATAGTGCTTCAAAACCTAAGCAACAATATTGGGACGGACGTAAGAGGAAAGTTTTAACGAAACAAAAGCGTTATATAAGAGAGACAGACGCCCACGGCGGCTTCCTACATCGACCACACGGTGTAGGAAGACGAGTAGGCTAGCGGCATTGCTGTTCTGCTTTGATGCTGTCATTATATACACGTTGCTATGCTGAATAAAAACGTAGCTCACGCCGTTGTAATAGCATATAGGCCCATGTGACTCCAAATCTCCCTACAACAACAAATTAACCTAAGAAAACGCATTCATCAAGATCTCTAAAACCTCTACATTTTCCATTTATTTCTCATTTATCAAGCCAAAAACTAAATTTGAAGAAAAACACAACACACCTCTTTTTCGAGATGTTTGGTGAAGAACTTCTCGACCTCGGCGGTGGAGACGTTGCCACGGTAGTCGCGGCTGATCAAGCACCGGCCTTTGATGTCTAGAACAAAGAGGGCCGAGGTGGCCGCCATTGATGATTTCACTGCAGATTACTATTCAACATTTTCCACTCAACTGCGTCTGGATTAACCATGCGATGCCAGATCTTTGTATCCCCAATATTCATTTAAAATAGGCTAAATCCGTTCCAATTAATTTCGTAATAATTCTCACATTTCAATTTTTTCATTAATGAAAAATGGAATTGTTGTTGATAGGGTGTAATTGAATCGAAACAAATCTAATCGAATATTGTCATGCTTAAGTTTGGTTCGTATTTGTTAACGAGTTCAACGTCGAACTTTGTTCACCGAATATCTTGAGCCTCACGAGCTTATTTGAGCTTAGTCGAGTCTAAATAGACATTCTAAAATCAAATTTATGTCTAAAGTATTAATTATTTTCTTTTGATAATAAGTTGTTTTATATACAATAATATATAAATATTAGTCAATATTTTAATAATAAATATTACTACTATTAGTTACACATTTACTACTACTATTTATAGTACAAGTAAATCTCTTAATTAGTACCAATACTTAAGTTTGATTTATTTAATTAACAAATTTGAATGAATTTATTTATAACCTCAACTATAATGCCATAATTTTTCTTGGAAGTTGGAAGCATATATAGATAGGGCCATATTATTTGGATGGGGATAATAATAATACATAGTACTAACAAATAGAGAAATCACACGACAAAGACACAGACACTCTCAATAGGATCCCTAGCCGCCGCTTACAGCTGCTGCAGCTCTCCACAGTCATGGCCATGGCCTGCTCTCAGCTCGCCTACTGCTTCACACCAACTCTCCAAAAGCCGCGCCTCTTCACCGTCACCTGCCGCTCAATTTCCGCCGAAAATGGTGCGTATTATCTCTATTCACTCACACATTTCGAATTCATAGAAACAAAATAAAATTAATCGTGGTGGTTTTAGGGCTAGGGTTGGCGGAGCGGCCGTGGAAGGTGGCGGACGCCAGGCTGGTGCTGGAAGACGGCTCCGTCTGGCCGGCGAAGTCATTCGGCGCTTCTGGAACTCAAGTTGGTGAAGTCGTTTTCAATACCTCCTTAACTGGGTAAACTCATTTCTGCTATTTAATTATCGTTTTTCGTGTCAAGTTATGAATTAAATTGGTGAATTTGTGAATTGTTACTTTGCAAATTACATTATGTTAAGCTAGTTCTTGAGAATTTGTAGTGTTTCAGCATTTGCTAGTGTTTTTAGTGGGATTGGAATGTTGGTATCTTCAATCGGCAGCTTCTTGTGCCCTAATTTATTGCAAATTTCCCACTTTATGTTGATGAGGTGAAATATTCATGACTAAGGTCCCAAAAAGGCCATGTCTGAGAGAAATTAGGGGTTTTTGGCTTGTGAGGCGATACGTATTTGAATCATGATATGGCAGGTACCAGGAGATCCTTACAGATCCTAGCTATGCCGGCCAGTTTGTTTTGATGACTAACCCACACATTGGCAATACCGGTGTTAATTTTGGTAAGGCGATTGATTGCTTGTATAAAATTTGGAGAAGTTATGGGTTGAAAAGGGAGATGATTCAGCGTGTTTTCCTTGTCAGATGATGAAGAGTCGAGGCAATGCTTCCTAGCGGGACTTGTTATCCGGAGTTTGAGTATTAGGTCTGACCCTTTTGTCACTCGGATTATGGCCAATGCCTTTCTGTTTTTTCAGTTTTCAGTTCTTATATATTTACTGCTTGGTATGCTGCAGCACGTCAAACTGGAGATGCCAGGAAACGCTTGGAGATTATTTGGCTTCTAGAAACATAATGGGGATATGTATGTTGCCATTTCATATCTCGAGCTTGCTTTGTAAACAACAGGGGTTGAGTGCTTGTTGAGTACTCTGATTTTCTTGTTGTGATGTGCTGCAGATGACGTTGACACTCGTGCTATCACCCGTAGATTGAGGCAAGACGGAAGCCTTATTGGCGTGTTGAGCACAGAGGAATCTAAAACCGATGACGAACTGCTGAACATGTCTCGTACTTGGGATATAGTCGGTGAGTTTCCTCTAGCTAAAAAACGTTAAACTGGTATTTTCGGCTCTAAGGCAAATAGATCATGCGAACGGTTTATTTTACAGGAGTGGACTTGATAAGCGGTGTCTCGTGTGAGGCTCCTTATGAATGGGTTGATAGAACCGGTGCGCAATGGGAATTCAATTCCAACGGAAGAAACCTAGAGACGTTTCATGTCTGTATCTCATACTATGTTTTGATTACTATATGAATACATTGTCCTCATCTCGCGGTTTCTTGCTGTTTATGAAGGTTGTTGCATACGACTTTGGCATCAAAAGTAACATCCTGCGACGTCTGGCATCCTACGGCTGTAAAATCACCGTGGTTCCTTCAACATGGCCGGCATCCGAGACCCTAAAGTTGAAGCCGGATGGTGTGTTTCTCAGCAATGGCCCAGGAGACCCCTCAGCAGTTCCTTATGCTGTCGAAACTGTCAAGGAACTACTCGGGAAAGTCCCCATTTTTGGCATCTGTATGGGCCACCAGTTGCTTGGTCAAGCATTAGGCGGTAAAACCTTCAAGATGAAGTTCGGTCACCACGGAGGAAATCACCCTGTTCGTAACATTAAAAATGGCCGTGTTGAGATCAGTGCTCAGGTTTTGTTTTTCTTCAGTAGATATCCCTATTGTGGTACATAAACACACCGATTGATGCTAATATCGATGTTTTGGCTTGTGCAGAATCACAACTATGCTGTCGATCCGGAATCACTTCCTGAAGGAGTCGAGGTTACACATGTCAATCTGAACGATGGAAGCTGTGCTGGGCTCGCCTTTCCTCAACGGAAGCTCCTGTCGCTGCAGTACCACCCCGAAGCTTCCCCTGGGCCCCACGACTCGGATCCCAGTATGTTTTTTCCCTTTTCTTTAATTTTTTTACTACTTCCACCATAAAATTAGGTCTAATTGTCTATTTACATAATCTAACCAAGAGCTTCACTGATTTAACATTAGACATGCCAAAACCACTCATCAAGTCCCCATAATTCTAAAATAAGATGGGAGATATGTTGAAACTCTGTCTCTGAACTCGATAATCGAGCAGCACGGCATATGATATGAAGTGCAAATGAATGCTGTTGACTATTAGTTACTTACTACCTTGATTTGAAACGTAGGAATTCTCTAATATTTAAAATATTATTCTGTGACAGTTTTTGGGGAATTTGTACATCTGATGAAGCAAGAAAAGGCGAGAGTATGACCAAATTCTGCAGTTGAGTAGCTTTAATGGCCCTTTGTAGGGATGATGAAGAAAATATGTTTTGTTCAATATCCACTGTTGGGGTACATTTCTGTGCTTATTTAGCCTTAATTAATGTTAATGACTAGAAAATTTTGTGCTGTTTTTCATTTTATCCCTTTTTTGGCAAGTGTGATTGTTGTTTTTCTTGAAAGATTGAGTATAATCTATAAATACATATACTTATTCAATGGAATTGCTAAGAAGCCAACCAACTTGATGTTGTTGACGAAGAAGTTGGGAAGAACTATTGTCTATTTGGATTTTTATAATGATCTCCGAGCACCCCAATGCTGTTAATACAGACACAAGTTTCATGATCTCTTTGAAACTAATCACAATTCTTAGAACAAAATATAAGACACATAACACACAAGAGCAAGCGAGTGGACTTTCCTCTTCCACATATTGTCTCGCCGGTTGCCACCATCATAAACATTTGCTCAGTCTCTGAAAAAGCTAATGACATTTAACAAAAGACAAAATTATTGTTTATGCCTAGTTTTATAAAAAACATCCTTCATATGCCCACTTTTATAAGGAATATTCTATATATACCCAAAGTACAAAAAATAATTTAAATTAAGAGGAATTTGCATTGTTTTTTGTGTAAAGTCATACACTTTTCTTACACGTATAAGAATTGTGTAAGAAATTACTCGAAACTAACATGGGATGATATGAAAGTGGCGGCCCAGCCATAAAATTGGCGGCCCAACCATGATATTGGCGTCCTAGCCACCAAATTGGCGGCTCAGTCTCCAAGTTGGCGGTTCAGCCTCGAAATTGGCGGTCCATCTCCAAATTGGCGGCCCAGCACCACAATTGGCGGTCCAGCCTCCAAATTGGCGGCCCACACCAAAATTGGTGGTCCACCTCCAAATTGGTGGCTGGCGGTGTGCGCCACTCGGGGTTTTTGTCGTTGCTTGAGCAACGCTATCCGCCAAGATAATACTTGTAATTCCGAGACTTCTACACTAGGTTCCGCTAGTGGCAAGCTTCGGGTCGAACCCAAGGGAGTGGGGTGCTTGTATCCTC
>JAYJMF010000036.1:344-10966 GCA_036873715.1 Salvia sclarea | reverse complement strand
GGACCAAAACATGTAGGTCATAAAATAAAATTCTAAGGCATATCTAGGAGGTTTTGGGATCATTAAAACAATATAATTCATTACATATATTTTCCCAACAGATAATATTATAATTTAAAACGAAATATAATTTTCTCATAATGTACATTTAATTATTAATAAAATATTATTAATAATTTAAATATTTAAAAATAATTTAATGATTGAATGATTAATTAAATGTGTGTCTGATTATATAATTGAATAAGAAAATTTTTCTAATATACGTGTGATGATTAATTGTTAAACTAATAATTATTATTATATTAAATGTTTTATCAAAAGAATTAATGAAATCATTTAATGTAGTTTTGGAGGGAAAATAATTTTTGTTGTGGTTTTGCTTTTATATAAATATAGATATAAAATATAGATTTTAAAATAAACATGTGCATGTGATTAAAGTTTGTAATGAGATAAATTGTTGACAACTGATTGTTACAAGGAATTGGCCTAAACATTTCTTGTAAAAATAAATAAATAAAAACCCTTAGAACATTACTTTTGTTCTTCTGCTTTTGGTCATGTAATTTATTTGTATAATGCTTAATTATGAAGTACTAGTCAATTGATTGCATGGAATGACTCATATCAAGATGTTATGTGGTATATATCTATTATATATGTGATTATGTGTTTATACTTAGGTAAGTATGAATTAGGATTATTGAATCTTAAAAGGGTATTATATATGTCCTAAACGTGATAAGGAGATTTTAGTAATTTGACATTGAGGTTAACTAAGAATTGAACTATATCTTATATTGAGTCATAAATTCAATAAATAATCGGGTTAGAAAATCCAATAAAATTTTTAACTCCAAATAGTAAGTCCGGAAATAGGTAAAATGAAGGCTTGTATATTAGCTAATAGACAACAGTGATTGACCATAGTTACAAGTTGTTATGTATCTTAATTTAGTCAAATGGAATTCGACTTAAATTTTATTCATCATCTGATGGACCACTAATTCAACAGTATAGTTTTAAAATGACACATCTCCTACCTGTATAATTAAGCTTATAATATCCCAAAATTTTAATCAGTTTGGTACTCAAAATTGAAAGATATGATATTAGAGAAGGTAAGACATTTCCCAAAGACATAAAACTACTAATTAATAATGGGCCAACGACGACCACCGCTTCACCTCGAGGTCCTCGACCCTTAGTTGCTCACTTTAAAAAAAGAAGGAATTTTTAGCATTTAATTTCAATTTTACTATTTAATAATTGGCCAAATGTGACAATGTACTTGATTTGGAAAAGAAGTGGAAAATATAGCCTTAGTTTTCAAAAACATGAAATTATAACCAATCTGTACTTAAAGGCTTTATGCCGTTACTAATTTATACTCTCTCCATCCCATTATACTTGACACACTTATTATTTTTGGTTGTCCCATTAGTAATAACACATATCAAAAACGGAAATAATTTTGTCTTGAAAAATACTTTAGTTGGTTCCACCACTTTACACACAAATTAAACACCTCTTTTCTTAATCTTCGTATCGAAAAATAAGGTGTCAAGTGTAGTGGGACGACGGAGGGAGTACGATTTTACCCGAATAAACTGTGTAACCCGTTAACTGTGTAACTATGTTATTTCAAGTGAAATTGTGTAACTGTGTAAATAACACGGTTACACTAAACCATGTAACCGTAACCGTGTAAGTATGTTATTTTGAGTGAAATCATATAACTGTTTAAATAACATTGTTATAGGATACACTAAATCGTGTAATTTGTAAACCATGTAATTGACGGGATGAGCAAGAAAGAGGTTGGAGGGTTGCGGAATTTGCCAGAGACCGCGCCGCAACGGCAACTATTTTAGATCTGGAGAAGAAGTGGTGTGGAGGCAGTCAGGCAGAGGCGGCGGCGGCACGCAAAACATAGGTGGCGGCCGTGGTGGAGAAGAAGAGGTGTACTCGCAGGAGGGAGGGTGGTGGAGGGCGCGCTCGCCGGGATGATTTGGGGTGGCGGCAAGTGAAGAGATAGAGAGAGAGAATGAATGGTTAGTATTTCGTCTTATTTCTCTTTTATGACAAAAAATTACACAAAAAAAGTATGTGTAACCCATAGATATTATACCATCTTACATTTATCGAACTCCACTTTCTTAATCTCCGTACCAAAAAAAATGGGACAAGAAGAATAGGACGAGTATAAAAAAGAAACAGGACAAGAAGATTGAGAAGGAGGAAGTATTGTTTATTTAATAATTTATTACTCCATTTGAGTAAAAATAATTTACTTGTTTCACCGGAGTCCGTGAGGCGGCAGTGCCGCCATGGTGGGCAGAAGAGACTACCCGAGCTTGTCATGTACGATCATTTTCGATATCGAATTGATAATCCGTGACCCATTTTCGAATATATACAGATTGGAAATACCAGCTGCCATCTGTTAAAAATTTAAAAAATATGTGAACTAACGATATCCAGAAAAATATCAAGATATTCTCACTTTTAAATTCTGGTCTCTACGGATACCCTCAATACAAAGAAAAATGGCTTCTCTCTCACATTTCTTGATTCTGCTATTCTGCACAGCTCTCTTCCTCTTCTTCCTCCACAAATGGCGCCGCAGTCACGCGCCGAAATCGGGGAAACGGCTGCCGCCGTCTCCACTGAAGCTCCCGGTGATCGGAAACCTCCACCAGCTGGGCTTAAACCCCCACCGATCCCTCCAGTCGTTATCCCGCCGCCACGGCCCCCTCATGCTGCTCCACTTCGGCCGCGTCCCTGTCCTCATCGCCTCATCGGCCGAGGCGGCGCGTGAGATAATGAAAAACCAGGACTTGATCTTCTCGAACCGGCCCGAGCTGAGCATCCCGGCCAGGATGTTCTACAACAACAAAGACGTGGCGTTTGCACCCTATGGAGAGTATTGGCGGCAGATACGCAGCGTATGCGTGCTTCGCCTGCTCAGCAACACGAGGGTTCAATCCTACCGGCGCGTGAGAGAGGAAGAGACGTCGCTCATGGTGGAGAAGATCATGAAGCTGGGATCTTCGTCGACGGCTGTGAACTTGAGCGATCTGCTGACGTGTCTGACCAATGATGTGATTTGCAGAGTGGCGTTGGGGAAGAAGTATGGAGTAGGGAGTATTTTCAAGCAGATCTTTGACGACTTTTCGAAGCTGTTGGCGGTTGTGCCTTTGTGGGAGTACATCCCATGGCTGAGCTGGACTAGAAGGTTCGATGGTTTGGATCACAGAATCGCGAAAGTGACGAAAGCATGTGATGAGTTTTTGGAGACTGTGATTCAAGAACACAAGATTCGTGAGAATGATGGAAACGGTGGAGGGCTGGATTTTGTAGACATATTGCTGGATTTCCAGAGTGAGAATGCCAGCAAATCCCCTATTGATGATGACACTATCAAAGCTATTGTCTTGGTATGAATTTCTTCTACCTTCCATTTGGTTTTCATTTAGAAATACAAACTATAGGGTATGTATATGTAGAAACGTGAGTTTTGAATCTTTATGACAGGACATGTTTATTGCTGGAACTGATACTATATACACATCACTCGAATGGGCGATGACGGAGCTTATTAGGAATCCAACAACTATGAAAACTTTGCAAAATGAAGTGAGAGAAGTAGCGGGAAGCAAGGTTGAAATAGAGGAGGAAGACTTAGAGAAAATGCCCTATTTGAAAGCAGTGCTAAAGGAGTGTCTGAGGTTGCATTCACCAGTTCCGTTATTAGTCCCTCGTGAATCAACTCAAGACACAAAAGTATTGGGCTATGACATTGTATCCGGTACACGTGTGATGATTAATGTCTGGGCGATTGCTAGGGACCCGACGTTGTGGGAAAATCCAGAAGAATTTCGCCCAGAGAGGTTTCTTGAGACGAACATAGACTTTAGAGGTATGCATTTTGAGTTTACCCCGTTCGGAGCAGGCCGGAGGGGCTGCCCCGGTGTTACTTTCGCAGTGGCGGTTGATGAGTTGGCATTAGCCAAGCTGGTGCACAAGTTCGACTTTGAGTTGCCTAATGGAAAGAAAATGGAGGAGTTGGATGTGAGTGAATCAAGTGGACTCACAATTCATAAAATGTTTCCATTACTTGTAGTCGCTACTCCACGTGTTTGTTAATTAGGTCCTTGCATTCTCATGTGATTTTAGTCTATTTATATATTTGTTGCTATGTAATGTCTTGTTTCTAAATAAGCATGTGCATTTGATTTCATTAGCAAAATGAGGAATTGATATTGGGCTGTGGATAGTAGTTCAAATTGGGCGCATATGGGCTAAGAAGTAATCCCACATAGACTGGAATTTGGCAATAATTTGGGCCCATGAGTAACGTCTACGCCTAGGGGAGAGGAGACGTGGCTCATGCCTCATGGTGGAGGAGACGGTGCAATCTGAGCGAGGCGCTGGTGACGCTTACGAGCAATATAACGTGTAGGGTGTCATTTGTGGGACGTATCAAAATAATAAAAGGTGCATATGCACGGAGGACAAAGTATTAAGTGTAGTCCGTGAGAAATATAGTCAATGAAAAACCTAAAGCGTACCGAAAAATCTGGTTAACCAAACAGGTTTTTATTTGGTTACGATTTTTAATTATAAAATATTACAGTTAATTGAATCTAACCGATATCATTAAATAGGATTAGGTTCTAGTGAGAATAGATGTCTGTTGTGAGAAATGAGAATGAATCCTAGCCATTTAAATATCTTAATTCAATGGTCAAGACTGTTTCTAAAAGAACAAATAAAAATCACGCATGCACAAATGCATATTAGGCATGCACAACTCAATGAATTTCACGAACACGGAATTTTAGTGAAAAAAGCACCAGGTTCGAATTCTGGAGGGAGCTAAACTTTGATTTTTACTTCGCTCATCTCTTGTTCGTTGATTTTATGCGCTTGTTCATCGATTTTATGCTCTTGTTCGTGATTCTCATTTCTCACAAAATAATCAATTCTCACTAGAGACCACCCCTCATTAAATAATTATAAGGTATTAGGTATATATATGTTAAAAGAGAATTAATGGACTTAGGTAAACCTATTTCTGCTCATTGTTTAATATATATATATATATATATATATAGGGAGTGGTTATAATGAAAATCACTTTTAAAGTGAGAACTGGAGAACCAGCACAGACCGTACAACGTGTTAGCATATAATGCACAAAGTATTAGCACTGCGAGAATACTATGACAACACAAATGCACTTTGGAAAAAACACAGTGCAGGCAGTTTGTGCATTATGTGCTAACACTTTGTACATAATGTGTTTGTTCTCCATTCTCCATATGGTGAGAAATTCTTTAGTGTAGGAATATAGGAAAAATTATTTTTGTCTAGCACATCTTTCATATGTGTGTAGCACCATTAGTATTACTAGTTAGCACAGATTTTAAATATGTGAGTTTAGCACATATTAATTATTTCATAGCACGAATTCTCTAGCACAAACAACGCAAACACTTAGCACAAACAACACAAACATCTAGCACAACCTTTGCGTAGCACACACAACACAAATACTTAGCAGAACTGAAAATTAAATCTCAACCATTGATCTAACTCAATGGAAGGCCCATATTCATTCTTATTTCCTAGGAAATTTACCTTTCCTACCTGAACCTATCCTCCTATATATATATATATATAGTTGAATTTCGGTATAATCCAAGCTTATCGTAGAACCATGTATTTTTGTGTATATTTTTGTATATATTAACCCTAAAATGAGATTATTTCTCAACTCAGAATACAAACTAACACTAAAATATGGCATTTTCTCTACTCGCAATAAAAATACCGTATTAGATTTCTTAGAACTCGTGTCCAAAGAAACATGTATATTTTTTTATAACAGATCATAATTAACATTTCTAATAAAAAATAACAATTTAAAAAGAGGTAATTGCGCCAATACACAAACTTTAGGCTATTGTGATTTAGCACATGAATTAATTAAAAACATTGTCTTCAGATACGTTATAACTTTAATTCAATCGTTCTTATTTTTCACACAAGGTACGCTAATTTTTTTCGACCTCGAATTTGTGTGCATGCAATTTGTACAATTTTATTTATGAAGATCAGGCTACGTATACTAGTAGTTGCATATTAGGAAGCATTTGGTGAAAGAATGTATGTAAAAAATATTTGTGGTATGAGAATTCAGAAGAATTGAAAATTTGGAGGTAGAATTTTTATTAGTTAATGTACAAAACCACAACTTAATGAAAGTTGAATTAGTATTAATTAAGTAATGAAGCCCACGACGTACGTAATATATATCTCTCCGATCCATTGGAAAAGCAATTGTCGTAGCTAGGTTAATTGTGTGGTCCTTGATGGCGAACGATGAGGAGCAGAAGCTGCAATCGCTGCTGGAATCCGCCCGGCCGTTCCTGCGCGGGGAGCTGGAGTTGGTGGACAAAGATCTCCCGCGGCTGGTGTCGGTGCTTCACGGCGCAGGGGCGAGCGAGTGCTGGCACAAGCACGGCAGCTTCTTCGACCACCTATTCGGCGTGTACGGCGTGCTGAAGCTGTGGAAGGCTCCTGAGGCGGTGTGCCTCTGCGGCCTCTTCCACTCCGCCTACTCCAACTCCAACGTCAGCCTGGCGATCTTCCCTCCCTCCCCCTCCGGCCGCGACGTCGTCCGCTCCCACATTGGCCCTGCCGCGGAGCGCCTCACCCACCTCTTCTGCGTGGCCCCCCGCCAGCGCTTCATCGACCACTTCCTCCACTCCTACGCGGACGACGTCCAGCTCTCCGACCACCTCCGCTCCTCCGAGGCCGCCCTCCGTGCTGTCCGAGCGGGCGAGGAGGTCGGGGAGGAGCAGGAGTGGATGGTCAAGCTCAGGACGGCCTGCCCCCCGGAGGGCATCACCATGAAGCACATCAAAACAGGGGAGGATTTGCTGATCTCGAGCCACGTGGTGGCCATCTTCCTCCTGATGGCCACCACGGCTCCAGAGTGGCGGCCATCTACAATCTGATCCTCAGAGATGAGGAGATATACGACTCCCAAGGGAAGGACGGTAGGGACGAGGACCTCGAGCTCGTTCTGCCTCCGGTCTTCAACGGTTGCACTACAGTGGTGGACGCCAAGGAGCAGATCGCGGCTACGGATCTGTACTGGAATGTGGTGTGCAGGGCGCCGGAGATTGGTGCGGAGAGGGCGGAGGAGATGCTGGTGGAGAGCGTGGCGAGGAACCCCTTCGCCGCAGAGGGGCACGTGGTGCTTGCGCAGATTTATCTTGCCAAAGGAGACTTCGACAAGGCTGCCGAGTCCGCCAAGAGAGGGCTCAGGTTGCTGCTCGAGTGGGGGAGCCCATGGGATAAGAGGATGACGTGGCAGTGCTGGGTTGCATGGACCAGGGTCTTGCTCAACAAGGCCAACCAGGCATCATGGCCTCAAACCGCTTGGGGTATTGTCAATTTGGGCCTTGTTGCCTAGCCAGTAGCCACTACATGCTCATTGTTCGATCTGTCTTTTTATCTTTCATTTGCATGCCATCATTATTCTCTTCTGTAATTTGTAAACTTTCTCTTGTTTCAGATCGATTTAATAAAGATTATGTTATTTCTATGTTTATAACTTCAATAATTAGCACCGCCTACTAGGTGTGCTGCCATAATTATGGGGATGGGATCCTCAGTACCCGAATTGTGTGCCACAACTAAAACTACGTAATTTTGATTCCTATTAAGAATAAATTAAAAATATATGGCTCAAGACTGCTCAGCTCGGCTCGATCGCCTTCTTCTCACTCTTTCCTTCTTGACGGAATATCTTTTCCGTCGTCCAGCGGCCACGACGCCTTCGCCGGGACGCTCCTCTCCGCCGCCGCGCCGCCCCTGACGTTCCCAATCATCATCTCCATCCCCACGCTCTGATGCCGAGTTACCGCGAGAATGACGTCATCCTTACTTGACGGCGGCGGAGTGCTGGAGCGAAATTGACGGCGAGGGGTCTGGTGGTCATGACGGTGCCTTTGTGATTGAAGGCTAGGGTTCGGGCGATTTGGGCCGAATCGTCGCGAGAGGGGGCGAGGCGGCCAACAACGTTGATGGAGGTGGCAATTAGTGTGGAATCAAGGAAGAAGGCGGGGCGGAGTGGTCGATCTTCCATTTAATGGTAGGCGGGGTGAAGTGGCTCTCGAGCACGACGACGTTAGGGATTTGGGATTGGGAAAACACCTGTTGTTGTTGCTGCGGCAGGGATGCGGTGCTGGCGTGGCAGTAGCGGCGGCGGCGGGAGGCGCATTTTAGGTTGTTGCATGAGATTAGTGTTTTGAATGAGAGAATGCAGACTGACATTATTCCAATTTCAATTAAGAGGCCGAGTTTGGATTTTGAGTGGTAGTGATGAAGAGAGAATCAAGTGATAGAAATACACACTGTGGGGAGACTGGAGAGTGGAGAGAGAGGGAGAAGCCGCCCGACCGAATGTTTTCCGTCAAGAAGGAAAGAGTGAGAAGAAGGCGAGCCGAGCCAAGCCGTCTTGAGCCATATATTTTTAATTTAGATTTTAGACTTAATAGGAATAAAAACTACGTAGTTTTAATTGTGGCACACTGAGTGGCACACAATTTCGGGACAGGGGATCCCATCCGATAATTATATACATTGCATTACTCTTCAAATTGTTCTTGTCAGTGTGACTATATCAGGATTTTTATATCCTTTTGATTTTTCATTTCTCACATCAATGTCCACGTGTGTGTATGCATGCAACAGGGTCACACACGCGCCACTATGGTGAGTATTCAGATATTTGGACGACCGGATATGGTAAAAAATGTGACCGAAATAAATATGAGAAATTTTAAAAAAATATGTCTAAACCAAACCAAAATAATTTTGAATATATCCGGATTTTTTGCTATTTTTTAACGAAATTCTTTTGACATATTTAAAAAATACTTCAAGTCTTCAAGTAGTCAAGTACTACTACTAAACAACTCATCCCAACAATTCATAAAAATACTACAATCATAAAAACACTACAATCTTCTCAAAAATACGAAATTTAAAATTCCAACTTCGAAGTTCATATTCTCCAAATCCAAATCTTCTTTAATTAATTGAACTCAAATAACCAATAAAATTAATATTACATATTTATAATATGTTTAATAGTAAATATTAGGGCTTGGTATTTGGTAATATTATATTATAATATTAATATAAAATTAATAAATTGTATATAAATATAAATATATATTTCGGGTATCAGATATTCGGGTATTTAGTCTCATACCCGACAGAAAACCATAACCAAATTAAATTTCACATATAACCTAATTGTCCGAAATAACCAATTTATCTGAACCAAATTAGCTATTTCGGGTTGGTTCAGTTTGAATATTTGATTATTGAATATTTTGCTCCATCCCTAAGCGCCACACCAGCTCTGGAAAAAGTAATGGATCATACGAGTAATAAAATTTGATATTTATGCTATATATGTCGCATATATATGTTTTGTTAATTTATCAACCAATAGTTATTTCAATTACTTAAAAATATTTATGTACGAAATAAATACTTTTACTATATAGTGAACCCTAAATTCCTAATTATTAGTAATATATATTCCCTCCCATTTTTTTTAATTGACGTTTTGAGGTTTTCAATTATAATTTTAATTAGTGTCGTTCTAATGATTTCTTCCATCCTCTAAAAATTCTTCACATTCTCAATTAGAGAAACTTTATTTTTTTTAGAATTGCTACATGAATGAAAATGAATCATAATACGAAAAGTCTTTTGTCTTGTACATTGTATTTTCACATCAAAATAAAGATAGTCAAAGAATCATTAATTATTATATGAGGTTAATTTAGATATAATTTTATTTTATTAATAAATGTGAAATCATATTATTATTGAAAAAAAGACCTAAAAATAAAACCCCTGAAAGAAAACCTCAGACTAGGGGCCGAGCCTCATTAAAAAGAGTACTCGTCTAAAACAAAGAATAAAAAAAACAGCCAGGACAAAACTACACCCGCTAAAAATCCGGTGTACACAAGTTTAGGGTCTCAATTAGAAAAAATGGGTGGGGGTATATTGCTTATAGGGGAACGTGTCGGTAGATGTGCATAGAATTATTGCATAAGCTGTCATAGTTGTGTATATAGCCGGTCTGGTCCACAGTCCACAAAGTTTCCCTTTTTCCGTGGGCCATATGAATTATTTAATGTGTCTGGGGATGGGAAAACATCTTCTATCTTTCAGCCAACGATACATACAATAAAATCTCTATAAATTAATACTCTATAAATTAATAAAAAATTTTAAATATTAAAATTTTTCGGTTCCGACTTGGATCTTTGTAAAAAATCATCAATCTCGATAAGATAATAAGATAATAATTTTTTGGAAAATCCCTTTAAGAATATTAGGTCCCATTAAAACTCTTCATAAATATTACAATTATAAATATTATGGTATTTGCTAAAATATAAATATTTGTACCTTGACTAACTTTAAATGATTTATTCGTCAGCCACTCTTGTAAATATTTTTTAGTGCATGTGGGATGGTCTCTCTTATTCTCACATAATGCTTTATGCATTTGA
>JAYJMF010000035.1:38525-56042 GCA_036873715.1 Salvia sclarea | reverse complement strand
AAAAAAAAAAATTATCTTAATTAATTGTTTCTGAGTCACCGGTTCTTATTTCTTTTCTTTTGAAAGGGGTCGGTTAATAAAAAAAAAATTAAGATATATAAAATAAAACTTAAATAGAATTTTCTAGCCTTAATTATTCTGAATCTTTCCAAACTACTTCAAATATTTAAAATCAAGAGGTTATAATTGGTCAAATGATATAAATAAGTCACTAGTGAAAAATAAATACGTATTTAATTTTATTAATACTGAATTGTTAATATTAAATTCAAATTTTTAAATAAAATTTTATGAAGATAAAAAATGAAAATTAGAATTTTCATTTTAATTATTACGTATTACAATAATTTTTTTATATCTATAGAACAAGGATAAATAATTATACCAAAAACAGTATTTGATATGAATCATAAAGCCCATAACTAAAACTATTTATTGTAATTCGGTTATTTAGAATCATTAACCAATTTGTTTTGTAACTAATTGTTTGTCTTCCATTACAATAAAAGCTATTTGTAGGAAATGCTATGATATCCAACACTTTAATTTTACGGAAAAAAAAGGGGGCAAATAAAATGCCTTTAAATTATGTATTTTGTATCCTTTAACAGATTAACTACTAGTCTCATTTGATAATTAAAATTTTGTGGACTCTTTCTTCGAGCTTGACCAATTAAATTAATATTAAATTAATTAATATAATAAAAAAAATTATTAAAGTTTTTTTTTATTAAGCGGGAGAAGGATTGGGTTATTAAACTTTTCGATTTTTTTATTACATGTATAAATGTAACATGACGAAAATAGAAAGAAAACGAAACGGACAATCTTTTTTTTTTTTTTTATCAACTTCAATCTATTTGGCATAGTGTACCTTATCGTTCTTATTAATATTTTATGTGATTTTTACCCCCCCCCTTTTTTTTTTTGGAGTCTAATTTAGAGAAAAAATAGATAGAGAATAGTAAAGAACAATTGATTTTGAACAATAGATGTCTTTCACATCCAACCGAAAAACCTATTATAACTTTTTAATGGCAGTTCCAAAAAAGCGCACCTCTATTTCAAAAAAACGTATTCGTAAAAATATTTGGAAAAGGAAGGGATATAGGGCAGCATTGAAAGCTTTTTCGTTAGCGAAATCTCTTTCTACCGGGAGTTCTAAAAGTTTTTTTTGTGTAACAAATAAATAATCTGAATCGTTCTAATAACTAATAAAGTGATATAATTTTGTTTATAGTTTATTTATAAGTTATAAAAATGATAAATAATATTTATCAATTATAATTAATATTAACATCATAATAGTAAAAGAATAAATATTAATATATAAGATAAATTAAAATATAAACAATATACATTAAAAATAAAATAAATAAAAAAGAATTTGAATTAGTCTCATAATGTTTTAATTTAAACGAATATAAAATTGAATTTGTTTTACTTAAATTTGAAGCCAAATTTTTCTTTCGTTTCTGATATAGATAAGAATTCTGTTGTCTACTGAATTCTAAAAATGAATGGTACTTTTTTGTTTGAAAAAAGGGTAAACGCAAGCGCAAGGTTTCGCCTTTCATTTTAGTATGTTTTATCATTTTCCGGATGGGGATTATCACTTTCCCCATCGCCCTTACTCAATAATAAAAAGAATTTTTTTTTAGTTATATTTTTGATTTTATATTATAAAGAAGAGGTCGTTGAAACTAATTGATTAAGTTTAAAATGTTTTTTTATAATCTTTTAAACCATTATTTTGGGTTTTAGAAATTATTATCACTATATAAATTCCTTAAACCCAATTAAATTAATAAAAGCCCCGTTTACATTTTTAGGTAGTTATATGACGAATGCGCCAATTTTGAGTGATCTATTTTAGATCCTATGTTTCGATTGGAAGATCGATCAAGATATAATATATATATATTAATTAAAAAATTTAGAAAATATTTTGAAGTACGGTACAATTTCTATACGAAATTTTTTTATATGATTGATACGACCATCCCAAATACCTAACTTAATGGGTTTGCTAAATCTTAACGCAAATTCTCTACACAACAAAAAATCCTAACGCAACCTAACTATGCAAATATTTACATAAATCTTTTGAGTGTATCGCTGAAATTGTGTTATATAAAAATTCGATTTTTTTATTAATCGATAAAATGAATTTTTTATTTTAGATTAATAAAATAAATGATAAAAGAAATTAATCATTAAAAAATGCAAACGAGGCAGAACATTTTTTTTACTTATATCCAGGGATTGAAGTAAAAATTATCTAGTTACAACTGTTCCATTTTAGTTTTAGGAGAGCATAAAGTAATAGCCTACGAAAAAATACATTGTTAGTTCAGTTAAATTTAAATAAAATTGACATCCTAAAATACTAAATAACTAAATAAAAAGATAATAATAAGAAAAATAAATATTATTAACGTTAACGAAAACGTTTTAATCCCTAATTTTTAAACAAGTTTTTATTCATCAATTTGAATGGTTTCCTAAAAAAAAATATTGGATTGAATTAACTCCTTCAAGCTCGACGATTGAATAAAAATAGGTTATTATGATTTCGAATAAGCCGCTATGGTGAAATCGGTAGACACGCTGCTCTTAGGAAGCAGTGCTAGAGCATCTCGGTTCGAGTCCGAGTGGCGGCATGGCATCTTCTAAAAGAGTAAGTCCTATAATGAATTCAATTCCCGATTTCAATTCCTATAATTGAGGGACGCCCTTATAAATTTAATAATTTTTATGATATTTTCAACTTTAGAGCATATATTAACTCATATATCCTTTTCGATCGTTTCAATTGTAATTACAATTCATTTGATAATTTTATTAGTCGATGAAATCGTAGGACTAGATGATTCGTCAGAAAAGGGGATGATAGCTACTTTTTTCTGCATAACAGGATTATTAGTTACTCGTTGGATGTATTTGAGGCATTTACCATTAAGTGATTTATATGAATCATTAATTTTTCTTTCGTGGAGTTTTTCCATTATTCATATTATTCCGTATTTTAAAAAACATAAAAACCATTTAAGCGCAATAACCGCGCCAAGTGCTATTTTTACTCAAGGTTTTGCTACTTCGGGTCTTTTAACTGAAATGCATCAATCCGCGATATTAGTACCCGCTCTCCAATCCCATTGGTTAATGATGCACGTAAGTATGATGGTATTGAGCTATGCAGCTCTTTTGTGTGGATCTTTATTATCACTAGCTCTTCTAGTCATTACATTTCGAAAATTCATAAGGATTTTTAGTAAAAGCAATAATTTAGAAAATGAGTCAGTTTACTTTAGTGAGATTCAATACGTGAACGAAAGAAACAATGTCTTACGAAACACTTCTTTTATTTCGTCTCAAAATTATTACAGGTATCAATTGATTCAACAATTGGATCGTTGGAGTTATCGTATTATTAGTCTAGGGTTTATCCTTTTAACCGTAGGTATTCTTTCAGGAGCAGTATGGGCTAATGAAGCATGGGGATCATATTGGAATTGGGATCCAAAGGAGACTTGGGCATTTATTACTTGGACCATATTCGCTATTTATTTACATATTAGAACAAATAAAAATTTTGAAAGTGTAAATTCTGCAATTGTGGCCTCAATGGGCTTTCTTATAATTTGGATATGCTATTTTGGGGTTAATCTATTAGGAATAGGGTTGCATAGTTATGGTTCATTTACATTAACATCTAATTGAATAAAAGACTTGACGAATAGAAACATAGGACGGCATACAGGTATATATACGAAAACTTCATGTAAACAATCAAGAACCATTTGAATCATTTCCATTACTTGATTCAAATGGTTCTCACAAATTCAAAAGATATCTAGTTATAATAGAATTCCAATTTATTTATTTTACTTAAAAGAATATAAAAGACTCATTTTTTTATTGTACAATCAACCATTTTTAAAATCATGGGATTTCAGTTTCATTTTTTGGTTTACTCACAAAAACTATCGAAAAAAATAATTGGATATAATAGCTTCGACCTTGTCAACTGATAATGATAAAACGAAATCGGGATAAACACCAATACCTATTACAGGTAAAAGGATAGAGATCGAAACAAATAATTCTCGCGGTCCAGAATCAAAAAAATAAGAGTTTGGGGCATTAAAAAGCTTGTATCCATAGAACATCTGGCGTAACATAGATAATGAATAAATAGGAGTTAATATCATTCCAATTGCCATTACAAAAGTTATTAATATTTTTGTCATTAAAAGATATTTTTGACTAGTAAGTATTCCAAAAAAAACTAACAATTCGGCAACAAAACCGCTCATGCCCGGTAATGCAAGAGAAGCCATTGATAAGATACTGAAAGTCGTGAATATTTTTGGAATTGCGATAGCCATTCCGCCCATTTCGTCGAGATAAACAAGACGTATTCTATCATAACTCGTTCCGGCCAAGAAAAAAAGCGCAGCGCCAATAAATCCGTGAGAGATTATTTGTAAAATGGCTCCGTTGAGTCCTGTATCGCTTATAGAACCAATTCCTATAATTATGAAACCCATATGAGATACAGAAGAGTAGGCTATTCTTTTTTTTAAATTACGCTGACCGGGAGATGTTGAAGCTGCATAGATTATTTGAATTGTGCCTACTATAATCAACCAGGGAGAGAATATAGAATGGGCGTGGGGTAATAATTCCATATTGATCCGAACCAATCCATACGCTCCCATTTTTAATAAGATTCCGGCTAAAAGCATACAAGTACTGTAATGTGCCTCTCCATGGGTGTCTGGTAACCATGTATGTAAGGGTATGATCGGTGATTTGACAGCAAAAGCAATAAGAAATCCAATATAGAATATTATTTCCAGTGCTACAGGATACGATTGATTAGCTGATGTTTCAAAATTTAATGTTGGTTCATTGGAACCATATAAACCAATACCCAAAACTCCCATTAATAAAAAAACGGAACTTCCTGCAGTGTACAAAATAAATTTTGTAGCCGAATACAAACGTTTCTTTCCCCCCCACATGGATAGAAGTAGATAAACTGGAATTAATTCTAACTCCCACATGATGAAAAAAAGTAAAAGGTCTCGAGAAGAAAATGGTCCTATTTGACCGCTATACATTGCTAACATCAGAAAATGGAATAGTCGGGAATCTCGAGTAATCGGCCGAGCCGCTAAAGTAGCTAAAGTTGTGATAAATCCTGTCAGTAAAATGGGTCCTATAGAAATTCCATCTATTCCCAATCTCCAGTAAAAATCAAAAAAATCGATCCATTTATAATCCTCTGTCAGTTGCATTAATGGATCATCCAATTGGAAACGATAACCGAATGCATAGGTTGTTAGAAGGAGTTCAATTGTGCATATACCTATAGTATACCACCGAATTATCTTATTTCCTCTATGAGGGAGAAAGAAAATTAAGGAACCCGCGAATATTGGCAAAACTACAACTAGCGTTAACCAAGGAAAATTATTCATGGTAAAAACAAGATAAACTTGGACCAGAAAAACCCGTGCTCAAAATAAATAGTTTTTGAGCGCGGGTTTTTGTCGGTAAAGGTAAAAAAATCAAATGTATTCAAGTGGGGTTTTCTGGAACGTATTAATAAGCCAGACCCATACTTCGAGTTGTTTCATGCCATAAATAAACTCGAACACTCAAGAAATCTGTCGGACAGGCGGATTCACATCTCTTACAACCGACACAGTCCTCTGTTCTTGGAGCAGAAGCAATTTGCTTAGCTTTACACCCGTCCCAAGGTATCATTTCTAATACATCCGTTGGGCAGGCGCGCACGCATTGAGTACACCCTATACACGTATCATAAATCTTTACTGAATGTGACATTTGGATCTATAAATTTTTGAATGTCAGAAAGTTTCGATCTAGTAAACTTGTAAATGAATCATATATTTAGACACCAGATGAATCAATAATTTATCATAATTTTTCTAATCAATCTACTTCTGGATTGACTCATGCGATAGAGCCAAGATACTTTAATTTCTTACATTTTTGAAAACATGTATTATTACGTAATGTATGGTCATGGTAATTCTAATTTATGAATATTAGAATTTATATGATTAATACTACTTATTCAACAAATTCGATTGATTGATACGAGTTGATTTTCTGTTACGATAAATTGATGAAACAATAGCCGGGCCAATAGCTGCTTCAGCGGCTGCAATAGCTATAACAAAAATTGAGAAAATATTTCCTTTTAATTGGCGACTATCAAAAAAATCAGAAAATGTTACGAAATTCATATTAACCGCATTCAGTATAAGTTCAAGACACATAAGGGCTCTAACCATATTCCGGCTCGTGATCAATCCATAGATACCGATAGAAAATAAGTAGGCACTCAAAACAAGTACATGTTCGAGCATCATTGACCAACTCCTTATCAATTTCGATTCATTTCAATATGAACTGAACAACAATTCAACAGATTCAATTGACTAGAATAGATTCAATTGACTAGAATAAAAAAAAGTACGGAACAAAGGCAGATTTTCTATTGTTAATAGAATAGATTGAATAATTTCTATTTTAGACATAAACAATCTTTAATTAAAGGGAAATAAATGTAATGTAATAAAACCGAACAGAGTTTAATGTGCATTGCTAATTCTATAAATTTTTTACTGTCGCGCCACGGCAATTGCACCTATCAAAGCGGCTAAAAGAATTATCGAAACGAATTCAAATGGAAGAAAAAAATCTGTTGATAAATGAATTCCAATTTGTTGACTATTACTTATCAAATCTTGCTCTATAATCTGGTTTGATCTTGTAGTCCAAATAATTCCGTACCATGACGTATCCGTAATAATAATCATGAGTAAAACAAAAATACTTGTACAAACTGGCAAAGTAACCACATCCCCAATGGTCCAAAGATTCAAATCTTTGTAATATTCTGAACCATTCATGAACATCACAGCAAATACGATTAAAACATTTATAGCTCCCACGTAAATAAGGAGTTGTGCAGCAGCTACAAAATAAGAGTTTAATAGAATATAGAATAAGGATATACAAACAAGAACCAGTCCCAATGAAAAGGCAGAATAAATGGGGTTGGTAAATAATACCACCCCCATACCTCCTAGTATAAGAACCGATCCCAGAAAGACTAAAAGAAAATCATGTATTGGTCCGGGCAAATCCATTATATGTAAAATAAGAGATAAATAGAAATGTTTTTCATGACCTTATTGAGACCCGACCAGAAAATTTTTTTTTATGATTTTTGAGCAATTCCTAATTTAATCCTAAGTAAATAAATACTAAGGGATATGAATAAATGTGAGTACTATTATTGGACTAATTTCATTCTTTATCTGAAAGAGTCGTTCTAATTCTAAACTATATATTTTAAAACAATTATGGATATATTAATTAATGGATTTTCAATCCAAATTAAGACGCGTTTCTTACCAACCAATCAATAGTTGGTATTTGTAGTTATTGACCAAACAACACGAAAGAAACCTAAATTCCTTCTATATTAGTTATTAGTAAAGTAATTATAAATTATTCGTTAATAAGAGATTTACTTATTTATTTGAGGCGAATTCAAAATTGTTCGAATTGTATAATCGTCAATTACTGACATTGGTAAACGACCCAAAGCAATTTGATTATAATTCAATTCGTGACGATCATAAGTAGAAAGTTCATATTCTTCAGTCATTGATAAACAATTCGTTGGACAATACTCAACGCAATTACCACAAAATATACAGACTCCGAAATCAATACTGTAATTAAGCAGCCGTTTCTTGCGAATATCATTTTCCAATTTCCAATCAACAACGGGTAGATCTATAGGACATACACGAACGCATACTTCACAAGCAATACATTTATCAAATTCAAAATGGATTCGACCGCGGAAACGATCCGCGGTGATTAATTTTTCATAAGGATATTGAATAGTTACGGGTAAACGATTTGCGTGGGATAAAGTAATCATGAAACTTTGACCAATGTACCTTGCAGCTCGTACTGTTTGTTGACCATAATTCATGAACCCAGTTACCATAGAGAACATATCGTTAATATATATATGAATAGTTTTATGTTTGTTTATTTCTCTTGTTTGAGACACATTGTGAATATAGAATGTTACTTTACAGTGAAAAGAGTTGGAAAGAAGTTGTTAATAATAGATTACCGAGAGAAATAGGTAAAAGAAATTTCCATCCAAGATTCAATAGTTGGTCCATTCTTAGCCTCGGTAAAGTCCATCTTGTTGTGATAGGAATGAACAAGAACAAATAAGTTTTAGCTAATGTAATAAAGATACCAATTATCGCTCCAAAAACGCCACATGTTTTATTTATTTCAAAAAGCTCAGAAACATATATGTCCGGAATAGATATATTCCAACCTCCCAAGTAAAGAACTGTTACAAATAATGAAGAAACCAATAGGTTTAGATAGGAAGCAACATAAAATAACCCAAATTTTATACCCGAGTATTCGGTTTGATAACCTGCTACTAACTCTTCTTCTGCTTCTGGTAAATCAAAAGGTAATCTCTCACATTCTGCTAGGGAAGAAATAATAAAAATGATAAACCCTATAGGCTGACGCCACAAATTCCATCCCCAAAAACCATATTTTGATTGCGCCTCAACAATATCAATTGTACTTAAACTGTTAGATAATTATAGTCGGTGATACCATCACTGTTACCATCGCTATTACAGAACCGTACATGAGATTTTCACCTCATACGGCTCCTTGAAGGCCAGAAATAAATATAGGGACCGCGTCAGTATTCTTTTTTGAATCTTGATATGTTTGTAGGATGGATAACTATCGGCCGGTCCCAAATTAGACCAATTGAATTCTGTCTGTTAGAATTATTTTAATTCAAAATAAAATCAAAAAAGTACTTCTGAATTGATCTCATCCTTTCTTTAATTTAATTAATTTCAATAATTATTTCAATTCTTCTTTGTTCAGTAATAACTTAACTGTTCAATAAAATACTTCTTGTAAAAATATCAATAACCCGTTGGTTTCACGTACGAAAAAAAAATTCTATATTAATTAATGAATTATGACACAAATTCTATATCTATTAATATGTATATGGGAAAGAATAAAAGTAACAAATAATAAATAAAGTATATCTTTTTTTTTTTTTTTTTTTTTTTTTGTTTCGTTCCTATTCTTCTTTCTATTTCTGAGAAAAAGAGGGCTTTCAAAATAAAGTAAAGGATTATTTCGTTTCGAATAGTTATTTATTAAATCGGTGGATAGGAGTATACTCTGGATCGGAATCGTGTCATGGGGAGTACTGCCTGATCATTTCTACCAACTTAAAGCCCCAATTAGTATTCTTTGTTTGTATATTATGTAAAAATGTCCTTTTGGAGAATTTACATAGTCTCCATTACTAATCCTTTCCATATGTTCGTGTTTCTAACCATCCACTCGTTTTTGCTCAATCCCCCGTTATGCTAATACATAAAAATGATAGTGAAAACTCAATACGGTTGATCTTTTGAACCCGCTTCAAGTCAGGATGACTAATCAACCAATCTTGGGGGAAACGGTCTCTTCTGTTTATGTTTATTTCCGCTTAACTCTCTAACTCTTATACATAGAAAATGAGAATCAATCTTTTTACTGCGAATTTATATATAAGCTGTTTTCTTTCACTCATATAACTATTTGATTTAGTTCATCAACCCGAATAATGAATAAAAAAAAAATTAAGATATCTACTCAATCCATTCCAACCCTTTCCTTGAAAGGAAGGAATAGAGAAAAGTTTATGTCTATGTATCAACGAATCGCACGTAGAGATATTGATAACACACATAAAGTTAATGGTATTTCATAACTAATCGATTGAGCAGCAGCTCGTAGACCGCCTAAAAAGGAATATTTATTATTTGACCCGTATCCCGACATAAGAAGTCCAATTGGAGCAATACTGGAAATAGCAATCCATAAAAAAACACCGATATTGAGATCCGCTAAAACAAGGTGATATCCAAAAGGAACTACTGAATAGCTTACTAAAATTGATATGACTGCTATGGATGGCCCGATACTGAATAAACGAGTATCCCCCCTAGATGGAAAAAGATTTTCTTTGAAAAGTAGTTTTGTCCCATCTGCTAGAGCTTGAAGAACTCCCAAAGGGCCGGCGTATTCAGGTCCAATACGTTGTTGTATCCCTGCCGATATTTCTCTTTCTAACCATACAATTACCAGTACGCCTATTGTGATTCCCACTACAAGAGTCAAAATAGGAACAAGAACCCAGAGAATTCCATAAACCTCTTTAAAAAATTCTAATCTAGAAAAAGAATCGATATCTTGTACTTCCGGTGTATCAATTATCATTTCAACGATCAACTTCTCCCATAATGATATCTATACTACCTAGTATCGTCATAATATCAGCCAATTTCATTCTTTTAACTAACCGCGGAAGAATTTGCAAATTGATAAAACCCGGCGGGCGGATTTTCCATCTCCAAGGAAAACCACTCTGATCCCCTATGAGAAAAATTCCCAATTCTCCCTTTGGGGCTTCTACTCTCACATAAAGTTCTTGTTTCGGCAATTCAAATGTAGGAGACGGCTTTTTACTAATAAATCGATATTCAAAATCATTCCATTCCGGATTCCTTTCTCTATCAAAGTATCGTATTTCTAAATTCTCATAGGGTCCCCCTGGAATTCCTTCCAGGGCCTGTTGAATAATTTTTACGGATTCTATCATTTCACCAATTCGGACTAGATAACGAGCCAATGAATCTCCTTCTTTTTGCCACTGTACTTCCCAATCAAATTCGTCGTAACATTCATAATGATCAACTTTACGAAGATCCCATTGTATTCCGGAAGCTCGCAGCATTGGTCCCGATAAACCCCAATTTATTACTTCCTCTCTACCAATAATGCCTACTCCCTCGACTCGTTCTAAAAAAATAGGATTTCGTGTAATAAGTTTTTGATATTCAGCAACTCTTGTTAAAAAATAATCGCAGAAATCCAAACATTTATCTATCCAGCCATGAGGTAGATCGGCCGCTACTCCTCCGATACGAAAATAATTATGCATCATTCTCATACCGGTGGCAGCTTCGAATAGATCATATACTAATTCTCTTTCTCTGAAAATATAGAAAAAGGGAGTTTGTGCACCAATATCCGCCATAAAAGGACCGAGCCATAACAGATGAGAAGCTATACGACTCAACTCCAACATAATTATTCTGATATAGCTGGCTCTTTTAGGTACTTGAATATTTCCCAACTGTTCCGGTCCGTTTACAGTTATTGCTTCTGTGAACATAGTAGCTAAATAATCCCACCGTGTTACATAAGGCAAATATTGTATAATTGTTCGATTTTCCGCAATTTTTTCCATTCCTCGGTGTAAATAACCCAATATTGGTTCACAGTCAATAACATCTTCACCATCTAGAGTAATGATGAGTCGAAGAACACCATGCATTGATGGGTGGTGGGGGCCCATATTGACTATCATGAGGTCTTTTCTTGTAGCCGGTATATTCATAGGTTTTTCCTCGATTCATTCTTTCATGAATTGCTGAAAACGAAAAAAAGTTCATTAAAATTCAAGATCTAATAAATCAAATAATTCAAAATGCCTTTATAAAAATAAAATTAACGAGTTTTTGACTCCCGAATATCCAACCGATTAATTAATTCTTTATAACATATTCTATTTTTCTTTGACAAATAAGACAGTAATCGTTGGCGTTTTCCCAGAATTTTACGTAAACCTCTCTGAGATAAATAGTCTTTTTTGTGTAATTGTAAATGTGAAGTAAGTCTTCGTATCCTATTGGTGAAACTAACTATTTGAAATTCAACAGATCCTCTGTTTTCGTCTTTTTCTTCTTGTGAAATAACTGAGATGAATGAATTTTTTACCATAAACTGAAATCTTCTCTCCCCCCCTCTTTTTATTTTAAGATATTTTTTATTGATAGATATCTTTATTGATCAGTAATAATAATGCCCCTAATTTTTATTTGGTATATACAATAATTTGAATTTCGTTATTAATTTCTAATTTTTTTAATTTAATAAAACTTACTCAATCCTATTTTCATTTTAAAATTGGATTTGAAAGGGGATACAAAAGTATGGTTGGTTTCTTCACTCACAAAAGATAAAAGTTTAGACCTAAAATAAGAAAATTTTGTTCATTCTAGATCTAATTGATATGTCATTGAATTAGTATCATGTATCAGAATGGAATGTAAGACAATGTATGCGTGCATCTCTTTGTCGTCATAGACCAGATATGGTATGGGAAATATAGGAAAAATGTACTATTAATGAATTTTCAATCGCGGATACATATGTATCCTTACCATACTGAAACAACTGCCATTATTGGTATTAAACCAATAACGATTCATACAAGCTAAATCTTCTAATCGATAATTGGGCCAAAGAAATAGCTTTAATTTTATAAGTTTTTTTTTATATTTTTTGCTTTTATCCACAACTTGACTGTTTACCTCATTCCCATTACAAAAAGATGCCTTTCTATGTCTATTCTTAGAATTTAAACAAATTAGAATTCGCAATTCTCTACGACGTCTAGGCGATAAAATATTTTCAGGAACAAACAAATCATAATTTTTTTTATATCTATTTCCAGTCATCTTTTGATGTTTTGTAATGACTTCATCAGAATTCTTATCAACATGTTTTTTTTCTCGGTATCTTTGATTTATTTGATGTTTACTTTTATGAACTAATGAAATACCGAGGGTTTGATACATAATAAATTTTCCATCATTTTTTATAGCTAGACGAATTGGTTCAATAATCAAAAATCCCCTTTTAATAAATTCTGTAAGAGTTACATCTTTCTGAATCGTCAAAATATCCAGACTCATTTCGCCCCTTTGAATAGAGGATATAGTAATTTCTCTTGGATTTATCAGTCTAAGCAGGAGACAATATACGTTGATGTTATTGATTATTTTTTTATTTAAAGAATCATCCCATCTCAATTGAAAATACAAATACCTTTTTAGGAAGAAATCAAACTCCGCTTTTGTATTGATCTTGTATTGCTTTTTATTTCTATGTTTTTTCATGTCCGATCCCGTATAATCTTCTTCAACATCTTTTTCTTGGTTTGAAAGAGCTGATTTAAGATCTGCTTGGCCCGTGGATTCTTTTTCTCCTTGATTTCGGTTTTCTAATTCAAGAGATTTTTTTTCATTCGACGATATTGATATAAAAGGATCTCTTTTTTTATTTCCAGTGATGCTTTTGTTTTCACTAGCATTTTTTTTTATATTAGAATTAAAAAGTAGTAATTTAATTGGTATAACCCACGGTTTCATTTTATACGTATTATAAAGTCTCACAAATTCTGGCAAGAACCAAAGTTCCAGATTTGATATGGGACGACTTAGTATTTCTTCATTCATTCCCATCCAATCCAAAAGGGGTTTTTGATTGGATAGGTTGATTTTTTGATCTTGCTGAAGTGTGAGATAAAAAAGACCCTTATTATTGATTTTATCAATTATTTGATACTTATTAACCCTAGTCTTAGTATATTTATTACTGTTAGTGTCAGTATCAATATTGATCCAGGCCTCAATATCGACCTTCGTTTTAAGACAAAAATCGAGAATTCTCCAATCAAAATATTTTCTATCCGTATTTTTATCCATATCTCGAATATCATCTTCTACCATATTAAATGATTTTTGTTTATGTGTGTTGTAATTATAAAAAATATCTTGGTTAGTTTTTACTTGTAATGGTGATCCATAAATTGAAGAGTACTTCTTAGTTTCATAATTTATAGATTTATATGCTAAAAGATCATATCCATATTGTTTTTTAAAATTATCCTTTTGATTCAATAATAAATCCGTTTCAATTTTTGTTTTTTTTTCGTAGTGAATTAATTCATCTTTTTCATATAAATCACACAAATCTTTATATAAATCTTTATTTTGAGCTATACAGTTCAATATATTTCGCCATTTTTGTGGTACTACTCTAGACCATTTAATTTGAGATACATCACATTGATATTGATAATGACTCCTTAACCAATTTGTCCATTGATTCATTCCAGAATTGCGAAGATTCTTAGGTCTTAATTCGGAATGAAATAGTTCTTGTCTTACAACAAAAAAATCCTTTATTTCATTCTTAAGAAAAAAGGGGGTTCCATTATATTGAAATACGGATTTCAATTTCTCTAACTTAATAAGTTGGGTTTGTGATAATTTGTAAAATACATATGCTTGTGAAAAGTAAGATAAGTCAAAAAAAGTCTTTGAATTTTTTTGACTAAGACTAATATTAGTATTAGAAAGTGACTCTTTTATAATCGAAATAAATTTAATTAAACTTTGATTTGTTTTATTAATTCTTTCTTGATTTGCTTCATTACTGTTAATGTTTTTATTAAAATTTTTTTTTGTTGATTCAAGAAAAAGTTGTGTATTGATACTAGGAATATTAATCATAGATAGAAAGATATCTATGTATATCTTTTCAATGAAAAATATTATAAAATAATGGGATTTACGGATTAATCGAGCAGTTCTTCTTTTTAATATCTGCCAAATATTTTTTTGTGATTCCAATCTTTTATCATCATAACTTATTTTGTTAGAACTCAAATTTCTATCTGAAGTTATAAATCCCTTTTTCTTGTCTTTTGTAATTTTTTCTATTTGATTTATGATTGTGTTTATTCTATCAGTCAGATCTTGCATTTTTTTTTCTGTTAATGAATAATTTGTCCAATTCTGAGATCTAATTTGAATGGACGATTCCTGAATCATCCGATTACTGATTATTGAATCTTTTTTAATTTCACTCAATTCATATACTTCTATTTTTCTCAATCCAAATAATATAATTGGGTTTATTTTTGAGAGTTCTTTTATTATTTCTTTTATAAACAGAATGTTTTTAATGATCCATTTTTTTGGTTTTTTTGAGACATTTAGAAAAAATTTTGTTTGTTCTTTAAAAATTCCTAGAATTATAAAACATTTCTTTTGCAATTTTTTCATTTTTTTTTTGAGTTCTTTTAAAATCGGTTCAAAAAATGAAAGTTTTTTTCTGGGAGAACCAAAAGGTAGTTCAGCTTCCATTCCAAAAATTGTTAAAAAACAAAAATCATTTTTTTGACCTTGCTTTTTCATTGGATCATTATAAGGGGCTCGTAACTTAGATCTGTGCCAAGGTTTAAGACGAAAAGGAAATAGGATCTTGATCTGAATGCCGTCTGTTAACCAGTTTTTTGGAAATTCTTTTTCTGATAATTGAACGCCGTTATAGGTACATTTAACATGCATTTCTCTATTCCAATCCTTTAAGTCCTCATACCATTCCGGAAATTGAAATAATAGTATACGGACGATATTTTTAGCTATTATCAATGAAGGTAATATAATATATTTTCTAAGAATTGATTGGGTTACTAATAAAAAACCTCTCATTACTTGAGCAAGTAAAATACTATCCCAGGCTTCCGCTATTTGTATACGCACTTTCTCCTTTCTTTTGTCTTCTTCTTTTTTGTCCTCCTCTTTTTTTTTCGCGCTTTCTTTTGTCTTTTTCTCTGTATAATTCGAAATTGTGAATTCTGTGTTTTTCCACATCCAATTTCTAAAAATTTTTTTCATCCGTTCAGAAATATCAAAAAAAAAAAAAAAGATTTGTCTATTCGGTCCAAAAAAAGAGGGGAATGCGCATTTGCTTCAAAGAGTTTCCAAGTAACTGTTTTACGTCTTTGAGCGCGCATGGAGCCTTTAATTATGTCTCGACGAAAATCCGATTGTTGGGAATAACGTATCAAAGCAACTTCGCCTGTTTGATCAGTATTATTAGTTTCTTTGGTATTAGTATAAGCATCACTATTTTGTTGGTTATCAGTAAAAATCACTACACGTTTGGATTTTCTTGAACGAATCTGATGATCCTCTACCACAGTTTCTTCGGTTTCCCCCTCCTGTTGTTCAAAATCGTTGATTAATTTGTATGACCATCGAGGAACTTTTTTATTAATTTCTTTTATTCCAGTAGATTTTTTTTGAATCATTTTATCGTTGGGAACAGTTCGAATTGCATCAAATAATAATTTTAAAATTTTGATTCGATCCTCTGAATCAATTCTTACTTGTTCGTGTTCTGTAACTAAAAAAAGTCTTTTAAAATTTAAATTTGATGTGTATTTTACAACCAATTCATTGATTAAATTTAATAAATAAAAAATTTCTGTTGTTAATGATTTTCTATCAAATGAATTTATTTTTTGTTCAAATTCTAAGTAATTAATAATAAGAAGGATACCATGAATTTTATTTATCCAAATCTTGTAATTTTTTACAGAAGCTTCATTTATGCTTGAGAGTGTAAACAATTTTTTGATTCGTCCGCGGTAGGGTCCATTGACGAAAGGATCATATATTTTTGGTAAGTATTCTTTTTTAGTCTTATCAGTACACAATCTAGTTCTTTTTTCAAGTACATTCATAACAAGGGCTTCCTTATCTAGAATTTTGTCGATAGTTTTTACTCTATTAAAAATTTTTTTGCTTAGGTTTTTCTTTTTATGTTCGTTGGTATAACTCCAATGATTATAAAATTCATTAGAGGGGAATGTTTCTTTTGTGAACAGAGACATCTTTCTTTGTATCATTTCAAAAAAAGTTGCTAAACTGGGTGGGTACGTAAAAGATATTCTTTCTTTTCCATCACTTTGACATGTAGAAAAAAAATATTGTGACATTTCATTTCTTACAGACTTTTCAAATCGACTGTTTTTTATATATCGTAACGGACGGTTCCAACGTTTATAGTCGAAAAGAATAGTCACAATAGGTTTTTCAAACCAGAAGATATCTCTTTTTTTTAATATTTCGAACTTTGAATTTTCTTGTTCTTGATTCCCATCCAGATAATAAGTTTCATAAACGGGTCTTTTTTTATACCGTGTTTCTTTAAAGTGGAATTGATCCTTTGTTTTTTCCTTTCCATTCACTCGGATCTCTTTCGTTTCATCGATTTTGTCCGTATCCTCCTTTTCTTCCGAAAAAAGGGAAGGGGAAGGATCTTCTTCGGTGGATCCCTCTTGTTCCTGTTTAGTCCCCTTCGTTTCGGAAGTTGTTTCTATTTCTACATCTGTTTCTTCCTCACTTTCCCCCCTTTCTTCCGTTTCTGAGGTTTCTTTCAGTTTCTTAGTAACAATGGGTGACGGTATTCTGCCTAAATAGTAGACACAGGTAATAAATAAGAGAATACTAAAGATTCGAGCCATAGAATTTCTCAATTCTGACACAAGGTACTTATTAGATCTAATAAGTACATTAGATCTAATAGAATTATTTTGCTGTATCCAGCCTAATACCAACCCAACCCATTTCATGAATAAAATGTGACCAATTAACCAACCAACAAAACTACTTGTTACAAATAACATCTTGTTGTTGCATC
>JAYJMF010000035.1:27046-29965 GCA_036873715.1 Salvia sclarea | reverse complement strand
AAATAAATTTATATAAAATTATATAAAATAAAATTATATAAAATATAAAATAATAAATATCTATATATAATATCTAATAAATATCTATATATAATATCTATATATAATAAATATATTTTATATTCTAATATATTCTAAATTCTAATATATTCTAAAGATTTTAGTTTATATAAAGATATTCTAAATTAAATTAATAAGTTATTATTTATATAAAGATATTCTAAATTAATAAATAAAGATATTCTAAATTAATAAGTTATTATATTATTTAAGTTATTATATTATTAATTAATAAGTTATTTAATATATTAATTAATAAGTTATTTTTAATAAGTTATTTAATAAATTCAAAAATTGAATTTTAAATTTTTAAAAATGGAATTCTTTTATTTTATAATAAAAATTTTTGAATTCCATTAAATTTTAATAGAAACTATAATATTCAAGTGATATTACTATAATATCAAGTCAAGTTATGATATAAAATATATTATAAAGATTATATTATAAAGATTATATAATATTTATAATGTATAATAATAATGATTATACAATATTTTAAATTGTAAAGGTTTATAGAATTAATAGAATTAAATTAAGATTGATGAAGATTCAAAGTAATTACTTTGTTTATACTTGTTCCTGAAGTAGAAAACGTTCCATCTGTTCCTGAATAGCTTCTTTCAAAAGGGCTTCCGCTTCGTCGGTAAATGTCTTGGTAGAAGATATTATTTCTTGAAACTGAGGTTTATTCGTTTTTAAGTAAGTACGTAACTCAACAAGAAATTTCCTTACCTGTCCAATTTCTAATGAATCAAGATAACCGTTCGTTCCGGTATAAATAGTCAGTATCTGTTCTTCCACCGAAAGCGGGGATGATTGAGATTGTTTAAGCAACTCACGTAATCGTTGACCTCTTGCCAATTGATTCTGAGTAGCTTTATCGAGATCAGAAGCGAATTGTGCAAAGGCTTCTAATTCTGCAAATTGTGCCAATTCCAATTTTGATTTGCCAGCTACTTGTTTCATGGCTTTAATTTGAGCTGCGGATCCTACCCTGGAAACCGAAATACCCACATTAATGGCCGGTCTGATTCCAGAATTGAATAAATCGGCAGATAAGAATATTTGTCCATCTGTAATGGAAATTACATTAGTAGGAATATAAGCCGAAACATCTCCCGATTGGGTCTCAACTATTGGTAAAGCAGTCATACTTCCTTCACCGAAACGAGAACTTGATTTAGCGGCTCTTTCCAAAAGGCGTGAATGTAAATAAAAAACATCTCCCGGATAAGCTTCGCGGCCCGGTGGTCTTCGTAATAGAAGAGACATTTGTCGATACGCCTGCGCTTGTTTGGAGAGATCGTCATAAATGATTGAAGTGTGTTGTTCACGGTACATAAAATATTCAGCCAGAGCTGCTCCTGTATAAGGAGCAAGGTATTGTAATGTAGCGGGGGAGTCCGCAGTTTCAGCTACCACAATAGTGTATTCCATTGCTCCCCTTTCCTGTAAAGCAGTCACCACCTGAGCTACAGAAGATGCTTTTTGACCAATAGCTACATAAACGCATATTACATTTTGCCCTTGTTGATTGAGAATAGTATCTGTGGCTACTGCTGTTTTACCGGTCTGTCTGTCCCCAATAATTAATTCTCGCTGACCACGCCCTATAGGAATCATCGAATCAATAGCAATAAGTCCTGTTTGAAGAGGCTCGTATACGGAACGTCTCGAAATAATACCAGGAGCGGGAGACTCAATTAATCGAGATTCAGAAGATGAAATTTCACCCCGACCATCAATAGGTTTAGCCAGTGCATTTATAACACGACCTAAAAAGGCCTCACTTACTGGTATCTGAGCAATTCTTCCTGTTGCTTTTACAGAACTCCCCTCTTGTATCATCAAACCGTCACCCATTAATACAACACCAACATTATTTGATTCCAAATTCAGAGCAATGCCTATGGTACCCTCTTCAAATTCTACTAATTCACCTGCCATTACTTCATCAAGACCATAAATACGAGCAATGCCATCGCCTACTTGAAGTACAGTACCGGTATTTAAAATCTTTACTTCTCTATTATATTGCTCAATACGTTCGCGGATAATATTACTAATTTCATCTGCTCGAATGGTTACCATGAGTATTTCTTATTTTTTTTTTGGAAGAAAAAAATAATGCCTGCAGTAGAAGGACTAATCCGTTATTTCTTTCACCGTTCCAAACATACCAATATTAGTACTTATGGTACGTAAATGTAACTCGTTGTTCAAACAACTATTCAGAGTTCCTAGAGCTCCTTGTAAGGCTTGCTGAAAAACCCGTTGTCTAACTTGATTAATCGCCCTTTGTTGTTCAAAATGAATGGTTTCGTTTTTGTAATTTTCTAATTGTTCCAAAGTCTTATAAGTGGAATTAATCAAATTCAATTTTTCTCGTTCTATTTCAGAATATCCAGTCATTCGAAACTGATCCGCTTCCGTTTCTACTTTCCGTAAGCGGGCCCGGGCTTTTTCCAGCTGGTCTAGGGCCCCCTCGCGCAGCTCTTCTGAATTTCGAATAGTCTTCAAGATCCTTTGTTTTCGATTATCTAATAAATCACTTAATGAAAGTAGATTATCTTTCCATTCATTTCAAAACTTCCACGATCCCTTCCCGAACCAAACATGAATCTTTCGATTCATTTGGCTCTCACGCTCAATTTATTGAATTCCTTTTGAGAATTCACATATTCTTTTTAATGGAAAATGTAATGAGCCTATCCTCTCTTCTATATTCATATTCGAAAATATATAAACTGATCACTAATCCAAGAACATACTATTCGGAGGACTCTTCTGACCAAACAAATAATTGTCAGCAAGGTTGTTTCTTTTTTTTTTTTTTTTCAAAGAATTCTTCTTACT
>JAYJMF010000035.1:17046-22046 GCA_036873715.1 Salvia sclarea | reverse complement strand
CACTCGTTCCAACCCTCAACTCTCTTTTCTAGGTTCATCGATATTGAATCAATCGAACGCACCTCTAAAACCTGTTCAACTTTTGGAAGGCCCTGCGTTATATCACCAGATCTAGATTTTTCATATATAAATGTAACGAATGTATCTCCTTCGGAAAGGATTTCTCCATAATGTCCATGAACAGTTGCTCCTGGAGTGGCTAAATAGGGCTTCGCCGATCTTATTACTACAGAGTCAATTTGAACAATTATAACTTGCCCCGATTTTAGGTGTGATCCTTTTTGGGCTATACATAGATTTTCACAAATAAACTGCCCGAGGCTAATTATTGTGGATGTTTCATCACAATAATTATGATTATAATTATGATGGAGAAAATGCCAATTCAAATTGAATGAATTCAAAAGTATGTTCGTATCGGAATTAGAAATTCTTTCGTTTTCATCCATTAAATAATATTGAAATACTTGAGAAGTCTGTTTTAAATTGGCGAGTTGCAAATATTTAGTTAACGAAATCTGATTATGAGTTATTAAATGGTAAAATGAATAAAAATTATCAATTTGAGAGGCTGTTCCGAAAGGGCCTAACGAATTCGTAATTGGAATTAGAAGATCTCTTTTAATTGATTCTTTTATCCCATTGTAATATTTTAGATCGTTGAATGGACTCATTTGAAAACAATTGTATGATGACAAAATTATCAAAGATTGGGATTCTTTACTTCTATTCAACAACGTACGAAAAGTTCCTTGATTTTGGCTATGGCTAAATGGTTGTTGAATCCTTGCCTTGGAATAAATAGAATCAAATGGATTTATATTGGTACGATCCGACCTATTATCAGAGGTTAATCCCGAACCTAACGGATCATTCCTTTTTCGGATATACGAAGTATGGGATTTCACTAAGTTGATTCTTAGGAAATCTTGAATCAGACCATTTGCACTTACTTCAATAAAGGAAGAGCGGGCCTCCTCGATAGAAGAATTTTTTTTATCTTGGTCCCAGTTCAATAGTAAACAGGTCCGAACTAATTGAATACTTGTGCCAGAAATTCCCCGAATTGGTTTACCATTTCCATAAAGTATATAATTTACAACTCTAAGTTCTAGATTATCCCTTTCCCGCAATGGATCCTGGGGGAAAAGTGTTGCTAAATTTATACCGTCTGCTATTTCATATATGATTACGGGTCGAACCAAAACAAAATACTTTTTCTTGGTGGGTGTGATCCATTGGACATAAATCCAATTTTTCAATTTTTTTGATTCCTTAGAATTTTTTTTTACCGTTCCCGGTGGTATCAAGATGCCGCTGTGTCGGAATATCTTATCCATCTCTCCAGGAAAATGGATATCTCCAGAAAATATTTTTAGTTCAATCCTTTTTTTTTTTCTCTCCATTCGAACCAATCCGCCTACTCGGCTTCTTGTATTTAAAGTGATTCGTGTATCTATCCCAATGATACTATTGTTCCGTACCATTATGGACGAAGACTCGGGTAAAATATGCACTTCCTCGGGAATGAAAAAAAATCGATCTACTTTCGTTTGATATTTTGGCTTAAATTCTTTGACTCCCCGATACTCAATTAAATCCTCTTTTTTGAGGATTGAATGCAACCCTATGGTTCCATATTTAGTAATTCCCGAACTCTTTCTTCTGTATTGAGGATCATCGAAATAAGCAAGAATACTATTTCTACGAAAAATACCATTTATGGGTATTTCAATCGAAATACCGGGACGGGGCATTAGTTCTTTCTCTCGTTCTTGAATCGATTGGAATGGAATGATGAATCTATTTCTTCGCCTCTTTGTCAATAAAAAAACATCAGAATTATCATGGAGAATAGTAGGAAGTATGAGATTACAATGACCCGTATATATGATTCGATTAAATTCTGAATAATCAGGAATACTACTTTCTTTTTTACCAGAAAGATTCAAACTGTTGTGTTTCACTTGATCATTATTTACTGTATTTACTGAAAGGCTAGAAATATATCTTCCTTCAGCAGAAAGAGAATGAACGTTCGTTTGATCTTGATCCTTGTGGAGTGAAAAAGGGACTGCACTGGATCTGCACGAACCTCCTGATAATATCCACAAATGACTTGTTTTTGGTAAAAGATGTACATTACTATACGTAAATTCCGGCGCATGGTATACATCAGTACTCCAGTGCATTTCTCCCTCTGAATCAGAATAAATATGTTTTCGAACCCTCTCTTTAAAATTTAAAGTATATGCTCCCGCGCGAATCTCAGCAATCACTTGTTCTGATTCTATGTATTGATCATTTTGAACTAAAATCAAACTTTTGGGTGGAATAGTCACGTTATGTATAAGATTTTCACTCTCAATAGTTACATACAAGTCTATATAACATAGAAAAGCAGGGTGCCCATGACGTGTACGTGTGGGATGAACCAAATCCTCGTTGAATTTTATTTTTCCATTAGAAGGGGCTCGTACATGTTCTGCAGTACCCCCTGTGAACACTCCACCGGTATGAAAAGTTCTTAATGTTAGTTGAGTGCCAGGTTCTCCAATAGATTGACCCGCAATAATACCTACAGCTTCTCCCAATTCGACCAGGTCGCCATGAGTGGGGCTCCTGCCATAACATAATCGGCAGATCCAAGATGTACTCTTACAAGTAAAGGGGGTTCGGATAGATATTGGTTGTGTTTGAAAGGTTATGAATCGAGTGACAAGTCCAATCCCAATATCTTGATTTCGAACGGCAATGCATCGGGGGCCTATATATATATCGTCCGCTAATACACGGCCAATCAATGTTTGTATAAAAATTCTTTCCGGCATCATCCCATTTTGAGGACTCACAGAAATGCCTCGTATGGTGCCGCAATCTGTTCTACGTACAACAATGTGTTGAACTACTTCAACAAGTCTGCGTGTAAGATATCCAGCATCCGATGTTCGTACAGCAGTATCCACAACCCCTTTTCGGGCTCCGTAACAAGAAATGATATATTCTGTTAAAGACAGTCCTTCACGTAAATTACTTTGAATAGGTAAATCAATCATTTGTCCTTGTGGATCCGACATTAATCCTCTCATACCTACTAATTGGTGTACTTGGGATGCATTTCCTCTAGCTCCCGAAAAGGACATCATATGGACTGGATTAAAGGGGTCGGTCATCCTAAAATTAGGATTCATTTCTTGTCGCAAATATTCACTTGTAGCATACCATATCTCAATAGATTGGCGTAATTTTTCTACCGCGTGTACATTTCCATAATGATGGTGTTTTTCCAAAATAAAACTTTGTTGTTCAGCATCTTGGACTAGCCACCCCTTAGAAGGTATTGTTAAAAGATCATCAATTCCTAATGAAATGGATGTAGCAGTGGCTTGTCGGAACCCCAGAGTTTTTACTTGATCCAGGATGTGTGATGTATATGCCATTCCGAAGTGATCTATTAATCTACTAATAAGTCGTTTAATAGCAGTTCCATCTATCACTTTATTGTGAAAGACCAGATTGGCCCGTTCTGCCATAAGTACCTCCCTATTCCGCTGAGTGGGGTTCGACAATGGGTTTGAGTCAATGATTGGAAAACTTCCTTTTCTCGATCTTGATTCGCATAGAAATTCAGGAACTATAGTCCTAGGTGAACTGGAGAAACCCAAAATGACACGGGTGTCATAGAATTACTTAGTTTAGATACCATATGATTAGGTACCATATGAGTAGGCTCGGCAAAACCCTTGGATAGCTTCTTCGATTTCTCGATAAAGAGAAATATGACCAACTGTGGTTCGAACGTATATACAAATAATTTCTTTTTTTATACTTCTTACTATTAGATAGTGCCCATAAATCTCATGATAGGTACCCAAAGATTCATAGTGAACTTCGATGGGAGTTTCTCTTGAAGTAATAACGCGTTGATCTAGTCGCCACCGGAGCCACAAAGGGCTATCTAAATTGATTCTTTTCTGCCGATAAGCTCCAATTGCATCATAGGAATTACAAAAAAAAGGTTCTTTCGTATACTTATAGTTATTATCATCAATTCTTTTATTTTGATAATTTCTGCGATTACATGGATTATACCTATTTGCACAAATACCTCGACGATTTCCACTCGTTAATACATAGAGCCCAATAAGCATATCTTGAGTTGGTACGGAAATAGGATCCCCAATAGCTGGAGACAAGAGATTCATATGAGAAAACATAAGTAAACGGGCCTCCGCTTGAGCCTCCAATGATAAAGGTACATGAACAGCCATTTGATCACCATCAAAGTCTGCATTGAATCCCTTACAAACTAATGGATGTAAACAAATAGCATGTCCTTCTACTAAAATGGGTTGGAACGCCTGTATGCCTAATCTATGCAGAGTAGGCGCCCTATTCAGTAATACGGGATGACCTTGCATAACTTCCTGAAGTATTTCCCATACAACCGGCTCTTTTTCCCGAATTTTACTCTTAGCAACTCCTATATTCGAAGCAAAGTGTTGTCTAATTAAACCACGAATTACAAATGTCTGGAAAAGCTCTATTGCTATTTCGCGAGGCAATCCACATCGATGTAATGAAAGTGAGGGACCTACGACAATCACAGAACGCCCCGAATAATCGACCCGTTTGCCAAGCAGAGTTTCACGAAATCTTCCCTCTTTTCCTTCAATTACATCTGAAAACGACTTGTAAACCTTATTATGACCGTCCCTCATTGGTTGTCCGCGGATTCCATTATCAAGAAGTGTATCCACAGCCTCTTGTACCAATTTCTCCTGACACATTACTAATTCCCCTGGCGTAGATCTACTTGTTGTTAAGAGATCGATAAGAGTATTGTTCCGATAAATAACTCTTCTATAGAGTTCATTAATATCTGAGCTCATTAGTTTACCCCCATCTATCTGAATGATCGGTCTCAACTCGGGAGGAAGAACTGGTAATAGACATAAAACCATCCATTCTGGTTCTATATTTGTTCGAATAAAATGCTT
>JAYJMF010000035.1:4546-9546 GCA_036873715.1 Salvia sclarea | reverse complement strand
TATTCCATTACGTGGATACACATTGGGAAACAACATAGTAGTTGTCCAACGAGATACTGCACATCCTAAAATATTGTCTTGGGCGAGTCACATATTGCGCCGCTTGTTTTAGTTTTACTATTTTAGAAATTTTATTTATGTTTTGCTTGTTTTATTGAACCCATATCATGGTTCAAACGTTAAAAGTCGACGAGTTTTACTAATCCTTTTCGAAATCCGAAGAAGTTCCCATGGATCATTTGTCAACTCCTCAATCAATGACTTCTTCGTCGGGAATGCTAACTAAAAGATTATTTTATTATACCCATCGAAGAAGTCATTGATTCTTTCGATCGGGATTCATATTGAAAATAATCAGAAATCTAGGAATTCTAATCGTAAAAGTAGCTTTCGATTATTTCAAATTAATTTAATTGAAATCAACACAAATTAAATACAAATAGATAAAGCAAAGAAATAGAATTGGGATACTATATAATATACATTATCACTATATATATATTATATATACGTAATTAAATCGATTTCTATATATATAGAAAAGGAATATGACGATACTATTGTAGATTGATCTATATTAATCTATATTAAATTAACCCGCATTACAATACAACTTTATACACTACAATAACAATACTAGATAGTATGGTAGAAAGAAATATCTGAATCTTTCTACCATACTATTGTATCTCATAGAATACGACTGATTCTAGTCTGCCCATTTCATTTAAGACGCGAAATTTTTATCCTTTTCTTCTCTGCAATTATTGATAAGAAATAAAAAATCAAGTTTAATTCAAATTAATCACCTTGGCTGACTGTTTTTACGTATATTATAAGTAAAAAAGCAGTAGGAACTAGAATAAACAGTGCAGTAGCAATAAATGCGAGAATATTTACTTCCATAATCTCATTGTTTAATTTTTCTTTAATTCGCAATAACTCGGGAGTTAATCCCATAGAGATAATAAATCTTTCGCCTGTAAATTCAATGGGATGCATTACATCTCGATGATATCGAATCGGATCAATATCATGAATAACAATATCGGAGCTATCAAATCGATTCATCGTCAAGAATTGAATAGTATAACATAGGACGATCTTTTATCCATACTGAACTCAAAATTTGATTCCCGATACAATCAATAATTCCTTTATTTATTTATCATTCTTTTCCATTCTTTCTTTTCTATAACCTACCGCCCTCTTTGTACAATCATCTGATGAAGTATCATCTAACCGCCTTTCCACTTACCATTGGTTCGAAACAAACCCCAACAAACAATAGAAGCTCAATGAAAAAAAAGGAAGGAGCTAAGTTATAAACTCCTTTTTTTAATGATCCAATCTTCTTGGAAAACAAAAGAAGTATGATAAAGACGAGTACAAATTCCGGTATAAAAAAATCGAATATTCCATCAAATTAACTATTTTTTTATATATTTATATATAAATTTAAAAAGTTTGTTCTTTCAAGGAAAAACCCTTATAAAAAAAAAATGAATTACCTCGCTAATAAAAAAGTGATCCTTGTTTGATCTTTATTTTTTGAATATCCTCTTTCATTGGATTAGTAATGGGACGCATATATCAAAAGCTCAATGCGAAATTTGAATGAGATAGATTATTTCAAATTAGTAAAATTTGAAATTGAGGTTACACAAAATAGGGCCCGAAAAGGATATACTTTTATTTTAATCTTAAAAAAAAAGTATTCTATACTATTCTATACACAGTAACTATGTTCAATTTTTTTTATATTGTACAAATTCCATTTATGTATGTACTCCCGGGAAACATACAATACTCTACTCTATTTCATATTTCACAGATCGGGAGTAATTGAAAAAGCCAGACCCAGTACAGTACGGTATCCCGTGGAATCCTGAATCTGATGCTAATAATATAATAATTGTACTAATCCACATATGCCTCTCTCCCATCAATCGAATCGGTACTAGTCGAAGAAATGGAAACTCCCCATTTGGTTGATGATAAATGTGAAACGAAAAAGAAAAAAAGAAGAGGGATCACTGTTGGGAATGAAATTATGTTATTTGGACTTCTTTTCACAAAAAATAGAGAGATGAATTGATATAGTTTTTTATTGGATTTGGATTCGTCGGGACTGACGGGGCTCGAACCCGCAGCTTCCGCCTTGACAGGGCGGTGCTCTGACCAATTGAACTACAATCCCAAGTAAATACCATAATAAAATAAAGTATACATATTTTTATGATTTCATTCTAACCCTTTCAATTTCGATTAGAAAGGGCGTGTTGTAACAGAGCTGCGAGTGTGATATATCGATACCCATATGTATATGTACTTTAGTGAGAACAGCCGGTATTACTAGTAATCCTTTCGTTATTGCCAAATCAATTGGATAATCACTCGTTCAATCAAAAAAGTTTTTTTTTTATTTACTCTTTTCCTTAAACTTTACTTTATAGTTACGGATCCTGATATGAATCTAGATCATTAGCAAGATCAGAATTTCTTGTAAAAAGAGAGTAAATAAATAGTGGTATAGATATATCATAAAATGGATTTCTTCCGTATTGGGATTGGGGGATCGGGCATTTCTGGAGAGCAACAAATGGGTTATATTATATCATTTCATGGCGGATCGGCAAATTATTGGGCCGAGCTGGATTTGAACCAGCGTAGACATATTGCCAACGAATTTACAGTCCGTCCCCATTAACCGCTCGGGCATCGACCCAGGAAGAATCAATTCCAGGCTTATTGATAATCCACGATCAACTTCCTTTCGTAGTACCCTACCCCCAGGGGAAGTCGAATCCCCGCTGCCTCCTTGAAAGAGAGATGTCCTGAACCGCTAGACGATGGGGGCAGACTTGCACGACCGCCATCATACTATGTTCATAGTATGAATAGTTTTTTAAAATTGTCAATATAATGGAATGGTATGACTCGATACGAAGGATCTTTCCGTCTTTCACGATTCTTTCTATACAATTTTTTTCGATAAAAGTTTGGTTCAAAGGCCACGCCGAATCTCTTTATCCGAATCTCTTTATCAATGATTCAATGAAATATCTTGGATCTATGTTAAATTAGTGGATACATGTATCACTCAAATGAATTTAGTTATGATGTCAATTAGGATAGTCTTGAAACAATTCATTGTATTGATATTTATCAAATCCAATATCAATAAACCGTTTTATTTTACCTATATTATATACTCTATATTAAATTATATTAAATTATTTAATTTACTTTTACTGGATAAAGAAAATTTTTCATTCCTGAATGAACCCTTATACTTATTATAAGATATATCTATGTACATCTATTATAATAAGTATATATACTAAACTCATAGTGTCTTTATTCAGGAATTGGATCAAACAAGCCCTTTTAACTCAGTGGTAGAGTAACGCCATGGTAAGGCGTAAGTCATCGGTTCAAATCCGATAAGGGGCTTTGATTTTTTCATAAATCATAAAACTCCGGCAGTAGTATTTATATTTGAAGTGCGAATAAAGATATTGTTGATCTTTGTAATAAAGTAATAAAAAAAGTAATAAAGTAATAAAAAAAAAGTAACAAACCGTATAATTTAATATTTTAAAATATAATCAAAATTATAACATTATAATTAATTATAGTATGGTTATAAATTTGCTATTTTAATAAATTAAATATATTATTAAATAAAAAATATATTATTAATTATTAAATAAATAATATAATTTATAATTATTATAAATATTATATTAAATATTATAATAAATGTAAGGATAAGTCGTCTCGTTAAATCTTCAAATATTACTATTCCTTTCCTATTTTCCATTATTCCAATTAAATCGATTAGAAATCAACAAAATAAAAAGTAAGTGGACCTAACCCATTGCATCATAATTATATCCACTATTCTGATATTAAAATTCGATAGAGATGAAATTGGATCTTTTTTTTCTTTGGACTACGCGGGAATCTGTCGATATATCCGATTTAATCTTCTTGTTCCTAGACGTTCTATAGGAATAAATTAGGAATGAATAAATTACTATTCCCTTCCTTTACCGGGAAACATTTATTCCAAGTCACAACATACGAGCCATTTTAAATATCTTTCTTTGATTCCAATTCCAGAACACAAGATCCGTTTTATTAGTTATATCTTATATATCTATTTATATATCTAGCAAATCGATATTTCATGTACTAAATATTTCCATCCATATTGATACATGCAATATTTTTGTTCCGACAACGTAATGGGGAATGTATGCGAGAAGGGTACTTTCATTTCGAGTCTCATATTATTTAATATTTAATTAACTAATATGTATTTAATTCAATACAATATATTAATTTAATAATAGTATGTATTTAATTCAATACAATATATTAATTTAATAATAGGAAATTTATTAAAAGAAAATAAAAAAACGAAAATAAAAGAATAAAGTAGAAAGTAATAAAATAGTAGAAAGTAATAAAATATATGATACTTATGATACTGTAGTAGTTTAATACACATAGAAATTTGAAGAATACATAAAAATATTTATAAATTTCCCCTCTTCAACGGGATTCAAGACTAAGATTAGTTGATGAAACGAGAAGAATATGTCCGGGATTTATCGGTATGGAGAAAAGGGATCACTTGTTTCTTGAACAATTCTAAAATTCATCTATCTGATTGATGAGTCAGAAGACAATTCATGGTTCGGACAGTTATTAAGAATAGGAAGGGATAAGATAACCGGGTTGAGTTCATGGATTAAACTAGGTCGGGTTACAGATTAATAAATGATTTTTCTATTCGAAACCCATTCAAAAGTCAAAAGAAGGGGCAGTGTACGAGAAATCAAATCATACAGAAATGATAGAAGCCTCGAACGTTCAGAAAATGCTATGAGGTGTTCGAAAATGGTTGAAGTAGTTGAATAGGAGGATCACTATGACTATAGCCCTTGGTAAATTTACCAAAGACGAAAATGATTTATTTGATATTATGG
>JAYJMF010000034.1:3438406-3451746 GCA_036873715.1 Salvia sclarea | reverse complement strand
TCACTTTATCTGCGTTTGCTTTCGGTATTCTTTGAATCAACGAAAGTATTCGTCTATTTATCTTCACGCTTCTCGCTACATCAGCAAGTATATTGTTTTATTGAATATTCTTTTTCCGATTTTATAGATAAATATATTATTTATTATTTATCTTATAGAGAGTTTTTGTGAGGGAGACTTCCCGACTACCTTTTCTTTTTAAGGGTTAAACTGCCATATGAGGACATGGATCTTGTGCCAAAAACAAGACAAAAGCACCTCGATCAGGTCGAAAGAAGTCAAGCTTTTATTGAATAAAACAATGCTTTTTTCCCTTACCAATATTGCATCCCAGCTTACACCTGGCAGAGTGATAACCTCAACCTGTAGATTCCGAAACCATTAAGAAATCATAAATCATAGTATTCTCCAAAAAAAAAAGAAAATATTGCTCACTGAACTCAAATCATACAATAGTGTCTCACAGCTAACAACGTTACAGCACTAGTTAGCATGTCATAGTTGCCAAAGAATTACAGTAAGCTAACTTCTATAAATTTCTATAAACTTCGCATTCTCCAATTCATGCAATCGAATACTCTAATAATTCGAAGAAACTATGTTCACTCTACAGGAACCTGCACAAATTGAACACTGTTAGCAGTTAAAGCTTTCCATTGCCTGCAACATGGGATTACAGGCAAATAGGAGCACTTCCTCAAGTACCATTAACTCGTCGTTCATCGACCCTTTAGAGCAGCAAACCTAGCGGCTAAATCATCATAATCAGGTAACTTGGGATGCACATGCTTCGCCTGATTGTCTGGCTGGAACGTATTGGAACGAGCATATACCTTCTTTGCTTCTGGTGAAGCACCTTGTTCATGAGGAAGAGAAACAGATCTAGCAGGAGTTGGAAATGCTTCAAATTTACTATCATGCATAGTCATGCTTTGGTCGGAAGATGATTCACCCCTACGAATTATTTGATCTGAAGGTGGACCCGGTAATTTTTTCTTCAACTTACCTGCATCATAACTTGTTGGTTTCTTGCTGTAATGAATCAACAGTTTATCTATCATCTTTTCCTCATCGTCTTTTCTGTGGTGCTCGTCATCAAACAATAGCTGCAAACCTTTCCTAGACTGGTCCTTTCTCCGACAAATTGAGCTCCTATTTACTGCCTTCACATCTTCAAGAGTATCAGCGACATTGTTGCTGGATGATGATTTATGGTGTTTCCTCCTAATTGATCGTGGTTTTGGTAAGGGAATTATGTCGTCCTGATAATCACGCTCCTTCTCATGCCCATAACTCTTTACACTGGCAGGAGCAACAAATTTTTCTTCACAGTCATGGTGATCTGATTCTGTATGGGGCCTGCCGGAGCAATTGTCGACATAACTTTTCTTGCAAGAACCAGGAGCATTCAACCGTTCATCCAGATGAGACACGGAATCCTTGGAACTTCCACTGAGTTTTGGTTTATCTTCTTTCAGCTTTACATAAGGAGGGCGAGTCGCACTATTATTTGATTTGACATATGGTGGAGGAAGGGCGTAACTTGAGCAAGATTTCAACCTATCAGATCCTTCATCCACTCCTTTCCCAATTGAGTGCAGTGCACTATCGTTGTTGGAATACTTAGAAGATGAGAATGCATTTTCAGTTTTGCCAAGCTGTTTGACACAACTAGGGGAAGAATTCATATTCTCACGGAATAATGTTTCTATGCTTTCTCCTTTCCTTGGATTAGGGATGCTGTTACTGGTTCTTGAGCATGAAATCTGAGCATTATTATCCAGTTTCTTCCCATGAGACGAATTGTTTGATCTTTCTGCCTTCAAGTCTGCATCAGATTTCCCTGTAGGATATGAAGGTTTTTTTTCAGCCAACATGTGCCTTCCACCATTCAAATGATCGGCATCACCTTGCGAACTACTCCTTCCATTCTTCAGCAGTAACTTCTCTCCATACTTGTTAATATCCTTCGTTCTAGAAGTTTGATGATCACCTTCATCTCTTCTCCAGACATTGCCTTCTCCACAGCCTTTTAATCTGCTTTTCTCCTCCAGAAGCCCAGGCCGTTGTTTCACTAAATCGACTTTTTGCTCATCCACCTTGAAAAAATGAAAATTCAGAAGTAGTCATCACATGTGATCCATAATTCATATTGAATGTTTTCTTTCCCGTGATCAATAAATTATTACAAACTATTCCACATAAGCTTGGTAAATTTCACAAGTCACCTTTAAGGAAAATAACTTGTCAATCTAATGGATTTTCATGTCTCCAACAATTTCGTCATGTTATGATTCATACATGGCTTTCAAAAATAAAGAAAGGAGTAGTCCCTCTTAACTTTAACAGAGCAAAACAGAAGAGGAAAGTGCAGAAAAGTGATTACTTAATCGGGAGAAGATGAAAATTTCATGAAAAGGTAGATGTCATAATAGTTCAAAAACTTACCAAAGAAGATAATGATGAAATTTTGGTGATTCATGTCTCACCCATCCTATAAACTTGCCAACTTAAGGAGTGGAGAGAGAAATACAATGGCATGAAAGATAGCAAATGTGCATTAGCATTAGAAAGTATAGATACCACCCAGGGTGGATTCTTTATAGTAGTGATATTATGATATTCCCCAAAAATAAAATCAGAGCTCATGGATAAAAAGTAAAGCACATAATGCAGGACCGGCCGGCGGCCATTAGGCCAATGATGTTAAACTGACTGAGTGTTATCAGATTCCTCTAAGTCCATCATAGATGGTCTCTATTCTTAATAAGTTACTCTTTTTGTTTTGCCTTATTCCTTTATACCTCATTGAGTAAAGCTAGGTCTAAATTGCTGCATCATGGAATTATTTTTAGTCGGGATAACTCCCCTCTCATCTAAAATTGGTTTCTATTGCAAGATTAACTTTAAATTAGTTGAAACTTGCAAAAAGTTCCCCACCAAAGGATTGCTTCAAGTTCAAATTATGCTTACGTTCTGTAACCAGTGAGTATAGCAGGAAAATCAATGAAAAATTCAGTAGGATCCCAACTACAGAACAGTGTTCGGAGTAAATGCCAAGTGTAGGGTATCTAGACAAGCTTAAGTGAAAAGAAGAAACTAGTTAATCTAATATGTGAGGACAAATCTTCCACCCAATGTAATACTAATCTGAAACTTGATGTCAAAACTCCCTCTTCTAATAATAGCCTGATATTTAAGATATTTAAAGGTTCAGAAAGATCAAGAAAGGATGACGGATAACCTAAAACTCTAACTTTAATGTCTAGTACAACAGACATCTAATAGCAGTACAAGGCTTTTATTTATATAACTGCCTTTGAGGTTACATCATTCAGAGATAACTACAAAACTAGCTATCTTTTGTCAAACATAACAAATAGATAGAAAACTCAATAATATCGTTTTACTGATGCAAACATAATCCAAAACCAAGATGTTTGAACATGATAGAACAAATTTCAAAAGGCAAAAACTCTTGTACACCGATATACATATACATCACCTTATAATTTAGGGTGTTGGGGATATAATGGTAATATACTTTGTGTTTCAATAGAGTGAATTATAAGGTGATGTATATATACATCAGTATACAGGAGACCACCTCATTTCAAAAACCAACCCTAGTGACAAACTTTTATTAATGGATGTATCCTTCATATTTTACTCCATAGTTTTGTAGGCATGCCACCCATATAAAACTTCAGAGTTGAGATTCGATTAAGATTTATATATTGCACCTAGGAAGAAAATTTATGATTTTATGAAACAATTGATAAACCTTGTCTATGAGATTCTGGTAAATCTCAGTTTCAGCTTACTTACTTCTTGCTTGGCGTGTGAAGATATTAAAGAGATTATGATACAGATTAATGGTTAAAGTTTTACCTGTGAAACTACTGAAATAGCAAGCATTCTCCGTTCAAACCCCTTAGAATCCCACTTTATTGAGAACTCTGAAGCTATATCTTGCAACACCTGTAGTCTCTTTTCTTTTGGAGGAGGCCTCGAAGACATTTTCTCAACAAACTAGCAACAAGGAATCAAAAGTTGGAGGTGTACTAGATTAGCTGGTATGTTTATTACAATATTTCTAAAGAATTTTGGATATTACCTTCTGGTTAACAAAGGCTTCTAAACAACTTCCATATTTCTGTTGAAATATATCTCTAAGATCTCGCAGTTCAGGCAAATCGGAGAACCTTGCAGCAGCATACATCAGGGATGCAATAGCCTCTCTACATTCTTCAGGACATTCCCTATAAGAAAGTGCAATTTGATGCAAAAAGGTCAATATTATGCCCAGTTATGTGTAGCCTGAAGCTACAGAGGAAGTAGGCCAAATTGCTGTGGCAATCATCAGTTGTTGATATTGTTAATGATAACCAAGTAAACATCTTTTATTAACCAACTGCTTTATGTTCGCTCGATTTTCTAATCATTATACTTTGGTTAAATTATAGAGAGATTACATCAAGTTTTGCATGCCCTAAACATGTTCATAGTTTTCCCACCTTTGCCTTGCCATGCTGATGAATTTCCAACTTTTGCTCTCTGCTTTCATTGGTTGTTCGTGACAAGTGGAAATGATTAAGCTAGGGAAATGATTAAGCTAGGGTAGCATGGAAAGAGAAAATGCTATATATTCTGGTGTAGGCTTCTAATCTGATTTAATTAGGTTGCAAGTCTAGTCATTATATATTCAGAAAAATACAAGAGATTCCCATTTTTAAAAAACTATATGTTATATCAATACCATAATGATGGGTAAGGATCACTTTAAACCCCAAACTATTTTGAAACTATCAATAATACCCCGAATTATCAACAATATTCTTTTAAACCTTGAACTATCAATTTTATATCGATTGCATTCTCTGTCCACTTTTGGACTCCAAGAAATTGATGTAGCACATCCAAATGCCACCATTTATACAATCTTCTTTCTTAAATCGACTTTTTGGAGCCGAAAAATGGACAGATGGCACAATTGATATAAAATCAATAGTTCGGGGTTTAAAAAAATATTTCGAGACTTCAGGATATAATTGATAGTACTAACATAGTTTGGGGTTTAAAGTGATATTTACCCTAAAAATGATTGATCGGTTTTGCATGCTTTGGACTCATTTTATAATAGACAACTCACAGTAAGCAATATTTAAATTGAAAACAAAAGATTTAACTGTATGTAGACTGTAGAGTATACATGTAAACTCATGCAATGCAACCTTGCTAGTGATAAATAAGTTTCTATAGACATACCCTTGTTTCTGCATTCTTGAAAGTTGCTTTAGTATATACGCACACGATTGCTCAACAAAGTCGTAGCATGACAAGAGATTCATTCCAGCAAGAAACTCTTCAGTCTGTTGTACATGTTAAAACAAAGCGGATGGATGAGATTAATTTGAAGCATTAACCCTAAGCAACATGTACATTGATTTAAACCATAGTCCCTATGCAGCAAAACAAACAATACACTATGAAATCAGGATCTATTTAAGTCCATGGCTCACCTCACATAGTCAACCAGTTGCCATGTCATCAAATTACGCTACTTCGGAAAGCACCAAAGACAAAATTAAATTACTTTCTGAGAGCACTTCTTATCTTCGGTTGTCAACTGTTTAAGTGGTTGTTTCTTGCTACTTGTCACTTCCATTGAAGCCACTAAAGAGACCAAACAGAACTCTGTTTTGCTATTATAATGCTTTCAGGGTTTTACAAGAATATATATGAATATATTTTTAATGCCTATCTTTTTAATAGTCATCTGTCTATTTCAATTTCATTATGCTTCTCATGACTTTGACGGCATATAGCACAACCACAATTGGTACCAAACTAGATCAATTGGTATATTACCATGAAACTAGAAGCTCCCCCGAGAATGACCTTTTGACTTGAGATGCTTTTCACCAACACCATTGCTGGGGTGGTCGAAGCAGGGAAAAAAAGAGAAAGAAAAGAAACAGTATCTTGGCAATTGCACCTCCAGAAATTGCAGTCAGTAAAAGACAAAAGGAGAAAAAAATACAATAAATTATTAAAAACCCACACACGCACAATTTCTAGCACAAAGTGACATCTACTACCGAACCGAACTAATTAGAATTGAGGTATACATATCCATACGAAAAATGTGTGCAAAATAAATAACAAATAAATCTTGCAACAATGATACACACACACAACGAACAAGCAAAATCTAGCTCCCAGTTGCATTAAATTTTAAATTACTGAAAATAATAAAAGCATTATATCGAGAGGAAAGGGAGAGTGAAATGGTGTACCCTCCCAAATGCGTTGATATCGAGGCCATTGGAGAGTAGCTTGGCTAGATCTTCGTTGAGGAACCTCTGCTTCGCCTCCGCTCTCCGCCGGACCACCGCGATCCTCGCTCCAGTTGCTTTAATCAAAGATTTGCTGCACATAGACACATCAATAAAGCTGCAAAAAAGAAGAAGAAAGAAACAACAGAGAGAGATCGTACCATTTGACGCTGAATCCACGGCCCAAAATTCCGTCAAGCATTTTGAATCTGCGGTATTTTCCCGTTGAAAGGAAGATTTCTTTGATTTCAAAAACTTAAAGTGGAGAGAGAGAGCCTTCTTGCCTTGAGTGAAGTGTAGCTCTATTTTTTATTTTTGTTTTTATTTATTTTTGGGCAAATAGAGCGAGAGGATCAGGAATATATATGTGGTAGGGTCCGCCATTACCAATTTTTCACTACTTAATTAAGCTGAGGATTGAATGGATTTGTACGTTAGTGAATAGTGACGTGTGGCCGCATTATTGCTTGGGCTCAGCCGAGTAAGTAATTTTTGTGAAGGGTAATTATAATCGTATACAAATATATCTAAATATTTATTTTAAGATATTAAAGATAAAAATTGGTCCGTTAATATAAACATAATCTTGTATTTTACGAGTTAATCATCATTTCATGAGTTGATTTTTATAAAATGGTAATTTTACACTTCATTTTATGAGTTATATTTAACACTCCATTTTACGAGTTGCACATGCAAATTCGTGAAATGGTGTGTAAAATGCACCATTTCACGAATTCGCATGTGCAAATTTGTGAAATGGTTTACTCTTCATTTCACGAATTCGCACATACAAATTCGTAAAATAATGTGTAAATTCACCATTTCAGGAATGGCAAAACATTTAAGGGCCAAATTTATTTTTTCACTATCTTAAAATAATTATTTTTAATTATGGACGATTTTAAATATAGGCCAAATTTATTTACTATAATTTTCTAGCAATTTATAATTGGAAAAAGAGTCAAATACACTTTTAATATTTATTAAGGTCTATATTAATTGTTACTGCATTTTTAATATTTTTATGTTATGATACATTATGTTATATTTTGCTAAATTAACTGCCCTGAGTACTATGTCTTCATACATAGTATTCAACTATGCTTTTGCTGCGAAATACTCTCTTACGTGTTGAACATATTTTTATTATGTAAATTATGGGTTTGAAATTTATAACTTATCGTAAGTTGTTGAAGTCGTGATTTATCTTGATATTGATGTCAAATATTGATACTTGTGCTGTTGGTTTTGGTGGTTGGTTGATTTGGTGGATACGGTGAAGTACCGTAGTGTTGGTAAATTTTGGGGTTGTCCATTTTCTAAAGGAAACTCTGGCGAAATTTTTATAAAATTTATCTTAATTTGAAAACTGATAAATGACTACATTTTGAAAATCATTTCTTAATTTCCTTTATCAAATATTATTTTCCTGATAAAATTCTTATTTATGAAAAGCTAAGCAGGTCGCGACTTGATTACTTAGTTAAATCCTTAATTAGGTAGTCGGGTCGTGACAAAAACAAAACAAAATCCTTTTGATTTAAAGGCCCTAATTTTCGGCCAAATAGGTTTTTTAAAATGGGGATCTTTGTTTTTCAACTTCTTGTTCTAAACATGATCAAATACACCCAATTGCATAATTATAAACTCAATCTAACCAAATCATAATCAATTGATTTAATTTGAATATTGGGGTTCTTGAGAAATTTGGGGATTTTTGAAATCAATCAAATTAAACCTCAATTCATGCTTGAGTACACTTATCTAAGCTAGATCTAACATCAATTGATGAGAAATTAAAAGATAAAATTTTTTCCCCAATTGAGTAAAAAGGGCCGAAAATATGTAGGCAAAAATAGAAGGATTCTTCTTGATTTTTCAACACCAAAACACTTTTAGGTGGTAGATCTATACATAAACATACTAGAAATCAAGAGTTAAAACTCGTACAAAATTGCCTAAAGTGGCCGAAAATGGTGAAGAAATTAGGGGAGTTATTTCTCAAAATTTCTCAGTCAAATTTAAGCTAAAATAAGTTAATTACCTTGTTGTTATGTTGATCTTTTAATGTGAGATGAAATGGAAGCTTGAATCTTGAGCTTTGATGGAGAAAAATTGAAGTGTAGGTGTGTGTGTGTTTTCGAAAAAAGAGACAGAGAAGAGGAGATGATGATGAATAGTTATTGTGTCTTGGAAGCAAAGTGAATACATATATATTTATTCCAATTCTTTGGCTATTTCTTTCTTCTGTTCACACTAGCTTTGGACTTTTTCTCTACTTCCAGATTATTCTTGACTTCTCAAGTAAGCTCCTTGACTTTCTCATGTGAACTCTTTGACATTTTTTTTTCTTCTAGAAAGCTCTTGGCTTAAGCCATAAGCTTAGTTAATAATTGGGCCTTCTATCATGTTTTGGTGTTGAATCCATCTCATTATGAAATATTATTATTCATATTAAAATTTGATTAATTAATTACTAATTAGTATTTTGCTAATAAATTAGCAAGTATAGTTTCCACATTTTCATCATCTTATTCTTGTTACTATAAGGTCCATCATGACCTCAAATATTTTAAGTTGCTATTTATTAAATCTTTTTTCTGAGAATAAAACTCATAAAATAATTATTTTATTAGAAATTCTCATAAGAGTTTTATTACTATTATTATTAAAATTTCTTATCTTGGAATATCTTCTCAACTTAGGCATTCTTGCCACATAATTATCTTGATCATATGATCTAAGTTCTTGGCCTTAGACCAATATCCATTTCTTAAAATTCTGGTTTCGAGTCAACGACTTGATTTTGATTAATAAGTCTTTATTCTAATTTCTTCTTTATCTTATCTTAGGATGCATTGCCCCTAGCTAATTACGTAATTAGTTCCCCTAATTAATCACATAATTGGTGCCTAATCACTGCTACAGGAATACGGGGTATTACAACTATCCTATCTCCAGGATACAGACGTTATGAAGCGGATGAGCTCGATCCAAATAGGAAACGGCGAGTCATTCTATGACTACTGGTGCCGCTTCAAAACCATGTTGGCCCGATGCCCACAACACCAGATCTCCGAGCAAGATCTAATCCAATACTTCATGAACGGCTTGGGACCAAATGACAGGCAGTTCGTGAGTGCCGCGTGCGGAAGATCAATCTTGAACAAGCAGCCCAATGAAGCTTTCAAGCTTTTGGGTGATATGGCCGAGGAGTCGAGAGACGATGCCCAAGTCATGGTCATGACATAGCCCAACGCACCAGCTGCTCCGAAGAGCACCCCAGATGTTGGTGATATGATGACCATGATGAAACAAATGATGGAGTTGCTGAAGTTTAATGTGGCCAAGAAGAACGTCAAGGCATGCCAACTTTGCTTTGCCACAACCCATAGCACAGACGAGTGTAGCCTGGTGGCTGAGGAAGAAGAAGTCAATGCCTTTGGGCATAATGGCAATGGAAACGGAGGAAACCTCAACCAAGGTCAGAAACCTTGGTTCGATCCATACAATCCACCATGAGAACCTTCGATATGGAGCTAATCACTTTCAAGTGCCTCCTGGACAACAAGCTCCAAACCAAAGCCCTTCGTTGGCAGAGATAGTCCACACTCAAGGCGCTGAACAGCTGAAGCTGATAGCAGACTTCGACAAGTTCAAGATCGAGACAAGAGGGGCTATGCAATCTGTGTTAACCCAATTTGGGCACCTGTCCCAAGAGATATCCAAGCTTGGTCAGAGACCAAGAAGACTCCTTGCTCAAGTCCAAGTACCGCCCAATGTGCATGTCAATGCAATTAACTTGAGGAGCGGGAAGAACTTGCCCACGAGGATAGGAGCTCCGATCAAGGAGACGGTCGAGGTAGAAGACATCAGTGAAGAAGAGGAAGCTCAAGTCAAGGAGCCTGAGCCCATCCTGAAGAGTGTCGTGCCCAAGGTAGAAGACAAGGAAAGGATCAAGATACGCCCTACTTTTCCAGGAAGATTGGCCACGAACAGAGAAGCAGAGGAGATGAATGAGATGATCAAGATCTTCGAAAATGTAGAAATCAATATCCCTCTCATTACAACTCTAACATCTATGCCCAGGTGTGCCAAATTCCTGAAGGAGATGTGTACCAAGAGAGTGCGGTACACTGACAACGCAAAGTTTCAGGTAGGAGCTAACGTATCAGCTATAATCAAATGGGATCTCCCTATTATGTGCCAAGATCCAGGGATGTTCTATATCCCTTGTGTGATTGGGTCGAAGAGGATAGATTGAGCCCTGCTTGATCTCGGGGCATCTATCAATGTCATGCCCTTGACGCTTTATAAAGAGCTCAAGATAGGACCACTCTAGCCTTCTTGTATGGTGATTCAATTGGCGGATAAGTCAAGCGTATACCCGAAGGGCATAGTGGAAGACGTTCTGATCAAAGTCCAGGACTTAATCTTTCCGGTGGATTTCTACGTCCTGAACCTTAATTGACTGCGACACCGGGAAGCTCACTTGCCAATTCACTGGAGAAACGGTCACGTTTGATACTTACAAAGCTGATTAACACCCACCTGATATTGAGATGGTGGAGTTCGTGGATCTGTCCGAGCAACTGGTCAAGGAAATCCTACCTCAGATCGTGATCAAGAACAAGCAAGATCAAGTCATGCAAGGAGTCGAGCTTGAGCTGATCTGTCAAGACAAGGAGACAGCTGAAGCTATTGAAGCTCACAAGACCAAGGCAGACCCTAAAAGGAGCATGACTCCCTTGCCCAAGCAAGAAGGATCGATGAAGCCTTCCTTGATTAGTCCACCCAAGTTAGAACTCAAGAGACTCCCCAACCACCTGAAGTACATCTACCATGGGGAGGATGACACCTTACCGGTGATCATTAGTGCTGATCTAACCATCGAGGAAGAAGATAAAACGAGGGCCTTACTAGGGAATTACAAAGAAGCCATCGGCTGGACCTTAGCCGATCTCAAGGGAATAAACCCAACAGTTTGCCAACATCGTACCTTACTCGAGGGAGATGTAGTACCTGTCCGGGATCCCAGAGCAAGCTCAACCCGGTGATGAAGGAAGTAGTTAAGAAGGAGATACTAAAGCTCCTTGAGATGGGAATGATCTATACCATATCGGATAGCCAGTGGGTAAGCCCAATCCATGTGGTGCCTAAGAAATCCGGGATACAAGTGGTGGAAAATGACAACAAAAAGTTGATCGCGACAAGACTCCAGATAGGATGGAGAGTGTGTATCGACTACAGAAAGCTCAACAAAGTTACCAGGAAGGACCACTTCTCTTTGCCTTTCATTGACCAGATGCTTAAGCGGTTGGCAGGCAACAAGTATTTCTGCTTTCTTGACGGTTACTCTGGTTTTATGCAAATTTAGGTTGCAAATAAAGATCAAGACAAAAGACAACCTTCACATGCCCCTTTGGCACATTTGCCTACCGAAGGATACCTTTTCGCTTGTGCAATGGTCCAGGCAAGTTCCAAAGGTCTATGATGAGCATCTTCTCTGACCTCCTTGTGAAGTGCATTGAAGTATTTATGGATGACTTCATAGTCTATGGTAAGAATTTTAATCAATGCATAGAACATGTTGAGTTGATTTTGCAGAGATGTATGGAGAAGAGTCTTGTGCTCAACTATGAAAGTGCCACTTCATGGTCAAAGAAGGAATAGTCTTGGCATGTTGTCTCCGAGAAGGGAATTGAAGTCGACAAAGCCAAAGTGGACGTCATTGCAAAGCTGTCCTACCCAACGAATGAGAAGCAACTCCAAGGATTCCTTGGGCATGCAGGCTTCTATCGAGGGTTGGTCAAGGACTTCCCCAAGATAGCCCAGCTAATGCATCGTCTCCTCCAGAACGATGTGCCTTGGGAGTTCGACGAGGACTGAAAGGAGGCTTTCAAGATCCTGAAGAAACACTTGACCACAGCCCTCATCATAAGGCCTCTCGAATTGAGAATGCCCTTTGAGTTGATGTGGGATGCAAACGGATACGCCATGGGGGCAATTCTTGGTTAGAAGATTAGCAAGGAGAGCTACGTGATCTACTACGCCTCGAAGACATTGACTGGTCCTCAGATCAACTAAACCACCACGGAGAAAGAGCTCTTGGCCGTGGTATTCGCTTTCTAAAAGTTTCGCTCATATCTTTTCGTGAGCAAGACAATGGTGTACACAGACCATGCTGGCTTGAAATACCTTATGGCCAAGAAGGATACCAAGCCAAGGTTGATACGGTGGATACTCCTACTCCAGGAGTTCGATATTGAAATCAAGGATATAAGTGGAGCTCAAAACCAAGTTGTAGATCATTTGAGCAGGATACTTCAAGAAGAAGAAGGAGAGCCTATCCGGGCCAAGTTCCCTGATGAAGAGCTTTATGGAGTTTATACGCAAGAACCATGGTATGCTGACTTGGTCATCATGACCAAGGAGATACTAGTTGGTATGAATACCTACCAGAGGAACAAGCTCAAGACTGAGAGCAAGGCATTCATCTGGGATGAACAAGTCCTGAGAAGATGTGTACCGGAGGATGAGTAAACCAATATCCTTGAGCACTGCCACGAGAAATAGTGCGGAGGTCACTTTGGGCACAAAAGAACCATAAGGAAAATCTTTGATTGCGGGTTCTACTGGCCAACTATCTTCAAGGATAGTTATGAAAAGTGCAAAAGCTGTGACAAGTGCCAAAGGGACGGCAACATCTTCAAGAGGAATGAGATGCCCTTGACCCCCCCGTGGAAATCTTTGATGTTTGGGGTATGGACTTCATGGGTCCCTTTCTCAACTCCAGAGGGCACCAATACATCCTATTGGCGGTCGATTATGTTTCAAAATGGGTGGAGGCCAAGGCCACCATGGCAGCTGACGCGCGCGCTGTGGCCATATTCCTCAAGTCAAACATCTTCAGCAGATTTGGTGTAACACCCGGGTATTTTTATATCTGTCTCAAGGTGTTTAGAAATCTGGAGAATAAAATTTTTGGATAAGAAATTT
>JAYJMF010000034.1:3424928-3438306 GCA_036873715.1 Salvia sclarea | reverse complement strand
CAAAACTCTGGCAAAATTTTTATAAAATTTTACTATTCATTTTCAAAGTATTTGATAAATAAACATTTTTACAAAATGCTTCTCATTTTACTACTAAATAAATTTTCTTCCCATTTTTGCAAACTTTCAACTAATTATTTTTACAGAACCTTTTCATTATTCTTTTCAAACGATTTTTCCCAAAATTTCCACTAATTTTCGTAATTAAAAGTTAATTGTCAAGAAGTAAGTTAGTCACGACTTGATTACTTAGTTAAGGGTATAATTAAGTAGTCGGGTCGTGACAGAATGGTATCAGAGCGGTTTTTCGCTCTGGACCTGTGTGTCGTCTTTTCTTCTTACTGTTTAGAGCAGTTGTTCGCTCTGGACCTCTGTGTGTGTCCTTTCTTCTTACCATTCAGAGTAGTTGTTTGCTCTGAATCTATAGATTTTCTTCAGAGTCTAGTCTAGTTTGGTTCACTAGACTACTTGAGTTGAAAAGCAAGTCAGAAGGGCTCAGCACTCCATCGCATCCGGCTCAACGAGGTAGAAAAGGCAAGTTTTTGAAATATGAGATTTAGTAATGTGAAAAGTTTCAGAAATATTTTGGGCTAATGCCATGATAGAAATATTTTTGAAAACAGTAAGAAGTATCAGAGATATTTGGTAAATGCCAAAAGAGAAGTGTTGAAAAGTTATGAAATAGTAAATGCCAAAAATTACCTAGAGGATTCCTTTTCAGTATAGTATGTAGATGTAGATATAGATATAGATATAGATAGATAGAGGGTTATGAGAACGATTAGAAAATCAATTACGAAACTGTATGGCAAAGATGAGAGCTAATCATCGACTCATAATCTATTTATTTTATGTAATTAAATCTTTTTGTTTTCATGGTAGATATTTTAGTTTTACCAAATCAATCAATCAACTATACTGCAGTGGCGGGCGCAGAAAATAATGTTGGTAGAGACTTCACTACTCAAAGAATAATTTTTCAATAATTTAACGATATATTCATTTGAGGAATATAAAGAACCACTACAACACATATTTTTTTAAAAAAAATCAACTTCTAGATAAGCAAAAAATACTTTTTCTTAGTTAATAATAATAAGTTAACTATATTCATATATTTTAGTTGAATTAAAAAAAGAAATGCCATTTCCAACCAGTCGACTTGGGGGGTATAATTGCCCAATTAACTTTGAAGTTTGAAATATTTTTGTACCAAAATGAACTCTAGCATGGTAATTGTTAAACGCCGTAAACATTAGCGGCACATATGCTCTTTATCACCATAAAAATTAATTAGTAAATGGAATTTCTTTAGATGTCGCACCATTGCTACTTGACATTAAAAGTGCTTATTTGCTCTCTTGTAATCAATTCAATATACAATATTTCGTAGCATGAAAAGTTATATACAATGCTTTACAAAACTTGATACGACAAAATGCAGTGTAAGAAGACCCCAATTTTACTTTTGAAGCAGACAATATTTTGACCACTTCCTAGAACCATAGACATTTAGAAAAGAAAAGAATCCAGAGACATAATTCAGCTCATCCAATCAAGGTCGAAAGATTCTCATGGTTTTTGATGTTTGAAGGCGACAGAATGGGCACCTTGAAACTGCAGAGGAGCATGTCCGACACAGTACATGACCACAAGGAATCAACGAAACATCAACTTCGTTGTTTAAACATACCCGGCACGACCATGCTGCTTTTGCTGTATCAGCTTCTTTGGCAGCCATGTCAGACTTTTCCTGCAGAGATTATGCCAAATAAATGTAACTTTATTTAGACGCAGCTAAAGTTTTGTAGCAACAGATCTCTCATTAACAACTCTATGAGAAAGGGACAATACCCTATCAAACAATTCATCTCTGCAGCTTCTCAAACAAAAGTTACAGAACGACACTGATTGATGTTAACAAGCCTACTTAAAGAAACTAACTAATCTAATTAAATAACATCAGAATAGTATTGGTGGTAATGACAACACATGCACATATATGGAGTGCCGTAACTGAGCCCCAACCTCTGTCTTACTATATACTAATGGAGGCCCCCGTTCATATATGTAGATAAGAAATGACTGCAGAAGAGAACCGGAGACCATGCAAGAAGAAGGCTTCCAGATGGACTGCTAAATGAACTGCTAAATTTTTGGCTCTCTAAGGTCAGGCTAGTAATAAGGATAAGAAAAATACCTGTTCAAGCAATAATGCAGCTTGAGATTCTTTAAGTTGTTCTTGCAGTGTTAATGATGTCTGTAATAGCGTCTGCTTTTCCACATCTAGACTGATGCCAGCTGATGAAAGCATCTCATGTACAGCTTGGACGAATTCAGCAGCCGATACTCGACCATGCTGAAGTTCTTGCACGGGCTGTGGCTGCCAGTGATAAAAATGATAAGTAAAAAAGATGTAAGCAGCACCAAGTCTGAAATTAAATTGTTGAAGCTGATCCAGAACAGACATGAACTATGCAAATAAAAATATGATGATTTCATACTGCTAGCAACAAAAAGACATGCATTTGAAAAAGATGCATCACTGGAGTGGCATGACTGCTTCCCATATCACTTCCATCAATCAGGCGAACAGCATTCAATTTTATATAAGCAACGCATCCTCCAGATAGGATTACTCAGAAACACTGACGTGTATGGCAGTGTATATGTCTCACCTTAATCCCCCCACCCCCCCCACCCCCCCACCCCCCTCTTAAAGTGCACAACCAAAGAAGGATCAAGTTGCCTAAGAACTTCCAATATATGCTGATGAAATCAAAAATATTCAAGACCAATAAGCCATTTTTTAAGGGATGTAAAAATGAATAATTTATTGCCAGATCTTGTCTTTGGTTTTGTTGTTGGGTTGGGGGGGAGGCGACACTTCACTGCTATCTATGAAACAAAAGAATACGACTTATCATATATACCCAACATATCAACATAGCACCTCTTCAGCACATAGCGAACAACAGTGCTTGGTAGCAGATTAAAACTTCATCGGAAATCAGTCAACTCATCTATCAAGTAATTTATGAAGCATAAAGCAAATTGATGAAAGATACCTGAGGAGGGCTTGACTTGACCCGAGAACTTTCTGGCTTTGTGTTCTCATAAACCATTTTATCTCCCTCCTGTAAGATAGCTGATGAATCTTCACCACTGTAAGAAATATTCTTAAAAGAGAATATGTTCGAAGAGAGTAAGGGATCAGTCATCCCTGGTGAAATTTCCAGCATAAATCTGTAAAGTGCTTGTCCTGCTGATGGCTTGACATTCTCTGGTACCCTGCCATACTTCAGTCTTTCTCCATTTGAGGACCTCCAAGCCACTATCTCTCCCTTATAGAAAGGTCTTAGTGGATGGAATTGCACCCGAGTAGCATCTTGAGGCAGTATCTCTTTACCAAGAAAAGTCTCAATTCCACCTCCAAACTCTGCGCCTCTTGTGTCAACACAAAGTTTCAGGACATCAAGTATTGTAGTCTCAGAGTACTCAGGACAAAGAAATAAAGATCCAATTGGTAATGGAACTGGTGAGTCCAGAATATGACTTATCACTGCAGATATTACATCTGTAACGGCTATATAATTCGGTGGTTCTGCAATCAAGACATGTGTTTTCAACTGATCTATGAAGTAAAGGGCCCTATGTTTCATTGTTCCTTCCCACTCCGGAAGAACAGAATTCTTAGAAACAAGGGTAATGTTCACGGATTTTGGAAGCAATAAGAAACGAGTGTATAAGCATTTGACGAACTTCAATTTTTCTGCAACAGATACCAATGCATTTTGGATTATCTCAAGCTGTGGCCTACCGTATCGGGGATGAGTACTAACTATGGTAGTTAGTACTCTCCACACTGCTACTTGAAATGATTCACTCAGTAATTTATGTCTGATGGCAGCAAGTGAAACAGGACCAATACACTCCAAAACGCACAAGTCTTCACCAATGTCCAGTTCCTACAGGTATTACCATTGAATATTGTAAGGTGGGAGAAATACCTTAGAATAAAGTAAACAAAGGTTTATATCAGAAAGGTTCAAGCAATTGAGTACCTCTTTCACGACATCTGACAGTCTTTTGATACCTAGGGCCTCAGACACCCTCTCTGGAAGATCTTGGTGAACAAATCTGATTCTGGAAGTGTCAATATGTTTAACATAATGGGAGCCACGAGAATCAATATATACACATGATTTTGCATGGACTAGCCTGCACTCATCATCAGGAACAATTGCTTCAAAATCCCAGTTAGAGATGCCTGGGCCGTTCTTCTCATCGCAAATGAAATGTAAAATTTCAAGCGCAGCACGGAATTCATTTGGATTCAGACGCTGATAACCACAAACTCTTTGAAGATCTGAAAGAAGATTCCTTGCAGAAGCAACAGATAGTGAGTCTTGAAGGCCCAAATCCCGGAGAATCTTAACATACGGGAGATTTGCCGAAGGGAGCTCAAACGCAAATGGTGAAAGATTTATCGTCAAGCGAGCAAAAAGAGAGCTTGCTTTCACCAGGCGGGTGCCATTTGCAGCTGGTAAGAAAGCTACTTGCTGCAGCTTTGCGATATCTACCAGTGCAATGAGAATCAAAATTGATTAAAATACTATCAAGGAAGTATAAAGGTTCATAAAATCAGATATTCTCCACATATAAGTTAAGGCATTTGGTTGGCAGATCATGAGACATTTATAACATAATAGTTCCAGTTAGCATCACTGTATGCCCAAAAAAAAAATACTCCCTCAGTCCGCCAAAAAGACCCACATATTTCCTTATTGGTTGGGGCCAAAAAAATACAGTTTAAAAGTATATAACAAGTGTGACCCTCATTCCAATCACACAAATCACTTAATTTTAATCCTTTATTTACAAATTTACCCTGTTGATGCAATTAAGAAATACTCCCTCTGTCCAACTAAGCATGACACACTTGCCAAAAATAAATTTGCCTTAAATCATTGGTCAACTTAAATGGACTCCACCACTTTACATACAAAAACAACACTTTCTTAATCTCTGTGTCCAAAAGTATGATGTCATGCTTAGTGGAACAATGGGTGTACATAACAAGTGGGACCTTATTCCACTCACAACACATACTCATCATTTATTAAAACTCATGCCCAAACTAAATGTGGGCCTTTTTGTCGGTCGGAGTGTGTAATAAATACTCCCTCCGTCCACAAAAAGTGTGATATGTTTGGCCAACACGCGTCTTAAGAAAATAGTTGGTAGAAGTTTTTTGAGTGGATAAAGGGTCCGACAATGTAAGGGAAATGATAAAATATAAGGAGATAAAGTAGATTTGAGATGTGGGCCAGCCTAGGTATTTTGTGTAAATAAGTGGGACTTTTAAGGGTAAGATAAGGATGTAAAATAGGGTGATATGCTAAAATGGAAAGTGCTACACTTTTTGTGGACGCCCAAAATAGAAATTGGATCACTTTTCATGGATGGAGGGAGTAATGAAATAGAAAAAACCAAGAAAAGGAAGTGAAAACAGAGAAGAAAAACAAAACAGTAGCATCAAGGCTCCTTCAAACTAGAGCAATTACGCTACATTTGTTATCTGTTGGGATCAGTTATCTGGCCACCGGCTTCCAATCCATATTTTCTACTCCCTCCATCCACCAAGAGTGGATCACATTTGCCATTTTGGACGTCTACAAAGAGTGTATCACTTACCTTATTTGGATTATACCTTACACACTTCTTATGTTGCAACCTCATCTCAATTCATTATTTACAGAAAAGCTAAGTTGATTCAGATAGTAAAAGCTAAGATTCCTCTAGCTTAACAGTTAACACACGCACACACACACAAACACACTCAAAAGATGACTAGTCAGTCCTGTCATGAACATCTTCCCGGATGGCTTATGGAATTACCTGAAGAAGAGAGGGAGCTCCAAACTTTGTCTAGATACCTCAAAACCTCAACTGAAGCTTCATCAACTGTCTTAATACCCGATATTGCAGGCCAATGAGCAAGGGTATCCTCGCCACCATTTCTTCCAATAACCTGCAGAATTTGGTTAGAAATGCCGATCAAGTTACGAGCTCAAATCACTATCATGATACAACCATACCTGAAGGTGCCTAAGTACACATGAAAAGGCTGGAGGACTCGACAACTGTAGTGGTCCCCAAGCATACTCAGGGGGTACAACACTCTGTATTGAAAGAATTGGAGCACAACTCCAAGCAAGAGGCCAATCCTTCATCAGTATAGCTTCAGAGTACGAAGAAAGCACTCTATTCCCACTTCTTTTGCCACCTATGTTGGGGAATCCTTTTTCAGCTGGTATACAATTAATCTTTCCAAGGAGGTTGCAGAAGTTATTTCCATAAAGAACTGCGAAGTTAGAGAAAATTGTTTTGACCAAAGTTTCAGCCAACACCCAAATCTCAAAAGATACTTCATTCTTGGGACTCCAAACACTTGGTTCATCAGTAACCTCTACATCTTTCATACATTCAACTCCAAGATATTCCACTCTCTTTGCACACTCAAGAATAACATCTGCCTCAACAGAAGTTCGGAGACCTGCTTTACGCAAAATTTGAAGCCATCCATCAGAAATGAACCGCTCACCTGGGAACTTCTTTCTCACCCCAGAAAATACAGATGTCAACAAAGCATCACCAGGGTCAAATAGATCTAAAGGTTTACAGAGGTTTCCAGACTGTCCATCAGCTGTTTTGACAAAATTAGAGTCTTTAAGAACCTCAATTACAGAAGAATCAGATTGAAGATCTTTCCAGTTTGTGTACAAGTATATCAAGATATCCTCCTGCTCAGTCCGAGGTTTATGTTCAAATCCAGGCAATCCGAATTTCACAAGAATCTGCTTATCATTCAATTCAGGTACTCCAAGTGCTCGAAGTAAAGAGCTTTCAGTAGAATCGGCAGAATTGGAAAGCCACCTCTCTTCAGATGGTTTGAGAAAGGTATTTGAAGAGATCATGCAAAGGTCCTCATTTTCCAATTTTGTATATGTCCCAAGAACTGTTCGATAAATGGGAAGATTGCGTAGCACTTCAAGCTCTTCCCTTCCATAATTAGAACTACCAGAAGAGAAATCGGAAGAAAATAAACTAAAGAGCTGATCTCGTTCAGATGCTGAAAAAGATGTGAGTTGATGAAAATATCCAGCTTGTTTAGCGGCTACAAGTTTGGACGCTATAGTTTTCCCTAATGACTGCCCCTCTAGTGGCAAACACTTCGACGAAGAAGCACAATCCAGGTAACTTACATCAAAAATGGGAACATTGTATTGATTAAGCAGCGAAAACAACCAAGGGTACTTCTCGTCTATCAATTTATATGACGATAAGTATTCTTGTATTTCAGGAGAATCAGAAGAATATTCAGATTGACCAGCTTCAGGAAGATCTACTTCAGGAGTAGTATTAGAAGTTGACAAATCCCTAATGGGGGGAGGAACAAAGACAAGATGACATTCTCTCACGCGACACAGGATTGGGCGGCCAAGAAAAGCAGGAATAATGGGCCAATCAGAAAAAAGAGAGATGTCCTCAGATGAGCTACGGAAGATTTTCCAGAAAAGTCTGATCCACTCTGGAGAAGGACCTGCTTCACAAGCAGAACTTGCTGATTTTTCCCATGAAAACCAGGGAACATTTTTTGAGTCAATTACATGGTTTGCCCAGTTTTCATGAAAAATAGATGTCATCTGGCTTGAAAGAAAGCGAAGGGAGAAAGCTTGAAGTTTCAAGAATGATTGAATAGAGCAGTTAGAGAAAATATGTTGCAGCACTGGTCTCTCCACCACCCCTGCATGAATAAATTTCCCAGCTAAAGATGTAACCAGAGATTGTTCCTCCTTATTCCCAATATAAACTTCAGTAAACCCCAATTTGATAAGACTGTTTTTTGCAGTTGGACAAGGTAGGCCTTTTATTTCAGAAGATATCTGGAAAAGCCTCTGATCCTCACTTGTAGTGAAGCTGTACATGGTCTGTCCAGTCAAAGGGTGCCTGTAAGATGAAGAATCTCCTCCCCTGCCTATATCTTCAACAACACCACGGCCAAAATCAAATAGAGCCTTCCCTAAGCTTGTCACCATTTCAATTGGGTCTCCTCCAGAACCAACTGAAGTGGCAGGGGCAACCCCATACTGCCTACGTCGACTGGTGCCTGGTAAAGCAAATGAATGACTGTCTTGTTTCTGGCTTACAGAACCAGAATCAGGATTACTAAAGTCCCTTGCTGTGGGTTTTTCATTGGACTCAGATGACTCCACAAGTTGGATATCAGATAAGCAGTACTCAAGTACATCTATATAGGTGTCAATTGACCAACTGCCAATAGATGGTGATGAAGCCCGAAGAAGGTCCCGGACCATCTTAGGTTTGATTTCTCTTACAGCAAAGCCCACTGCCTGGATTTCAGTGACCAGCTCCCACGGAACTGAAAAAACAGGATAATGTTCCTTGACAAAGGCACAGACAGTGGCAGGTAGCAAATTCTCACCAACTCCATTTCCAGGTTGTGAGAGAAACATACCATCTGCTGCCTTCACCAAATTTCCAGAATATAGCTGCCAAACAGGAAGCTCAACAAGGCGAGAATACAATGGCCTAATTACTTGTTCAATTAAATGCTCCCAATCTGCCATAAGAGGCTTCGGAGTTGCATCTTGACCATCTAAATGCTGTTTAAGGAGGGTGTTCTGGCATGATCTGGGCCAGAATGAGTATATTTCATCCCTGTAAGAACTCAAACTTAAACTCACAGCGTGACCTAAATTTGTTTCGAGGATAGATGCTAGTGGGTCTCTCCGTAACCTTTGCATCTCAACTATCAACTTGATATAAGAGTCACGAACGCAAGACATCAGCTCTATGTTCCAAGCTTCAATCAACTGATTTCCAGCATCAGATCGCACCCCAAATTCACCTCTACTCTCCTGGGATCTGAGAAGATACCGACCCCCGTTATGGCGCACAAGAAAAGATCCCACCACTGTAACTGGCATGTTCATACTGCTTGATAGAGGAAGAGGGGACATGATGGCATTTGATGGATGATCCTCAATAGGATGGCCATTTCGTGATATGTGTGCTGCAACCCCAGCCACAGGTGTAAGGTTGTATGCAAGATACCTCCTGCATATACAACATATTATCAGTTTGGTAGCATAAAACCTATGCATTTAAAAGACCAATCAGCTTTAAGTAATTTAAAAGTATACCTTAAATGAGGCTTAGAAAATACATAATCATGGTCATGCTTTTTCAGAAATGTCCTGGTAGTATCAGGATTCCGAAGTTTTTTACATTTTACCACCTATATTTATGCCTAGTTCAACAATCTTTATGAGCAAGCCTAGTTTAAATTAAAAGACGACAGTCTACATCCATTTACAAATTAAGACTGCAATTTACAACAGTCTTCTAATCCCAAAACTATAATAAGACATCTACTTCAAAAATTATACACTAATAAAGAGTTGCAACAGAGGTCTTGAAGAGAATAACCCTAAATATGACATCATGAGTAAAAATATGACAATAGACAGTAGGCAACAAGTGGGGCAGTGGCCTTATGCAAGTTTCGCCTTTCACCAAAATCTTTTATTCCTTATAAGATTAAATGAAGCACGCCAAACATATAAGCCATCTCATAAATCACAAGGATAATCCTAAGAAAACAAGTCCAATATCTAATTAAATCTGATAAAATAGATTATTTTTGCATAACTAAGATTTGAAAACCATGTCCCTAAGCTTATTCCTATCTGAGCCCTCTACCAATAGTCACTCTAAAATTAGAGTAAGCAGACAACTCTGTACCAGATAAAAGGTTAAGAATAGTAAATGATTTTAAAAGGTGCCCCTCTTGCTTCATAGGTGAAACATATTTTTGTAGCCATATTAGATGTCACTAACCAATCACCTTTCTCTGCTTCTTCTGACACCCAGAAGGAAACCACATTTCAAGCAGCCAAAGTAGTATTACAAATGGAAAACACAGATGCTTCAGCATACATGTTTTGCAGAATTGGGATAATTTCAGTTGTTCATCTCTTGACAGGTGTAATACAAATGGAACACACAGATGCTTAGTCATGCATGTTTTGCAGAACTAGGATAAATTTAGTTGCCCATCTCTTGACATACCTATCAAGTGCCATGTTTCTTGTTTGACCAGAACCCATGCTGAGAACAACGAGCCATCTATCAACATATCTTGTCCCCCCTTGATTTAAGTTTAAATCCAGAACTTGCAATTTAATTGCAGCAGTAGAGCTTCCAAATATACTTGAGAGTTGGAATTTCTTCCACTTCTTTTCTGAAAAAGGATTTCTAGCAACAGCAGACAAAGGATCAATATCAATAGAATAATCAAGACATGGTTGTTGGTTCCCATCCTCCCAAGTTGACAAGGATACCTGCACATTAATAACTTATTTTCAGAAGTCTGAAGAAATCTAAAAATAACTCTTTGGACTAAATAACTTAAGACCAGTCCTTTGGCAAAAAATTTCAACCTAATGATGGCTTTTTTACTGCAACTAAGTTCCTTCATTGCACTTTTTCCTAAGTTACAAAAAGCAAAATACCACACCTTATTTTTTATGCTTTTTATAACATAGTTTTAATTTCTGCCAAGTTGGTAGGTAACTTCTAAACATTTTTCTAAGAATGTCATGAGGTCCAAATTCTGCCACTGGAAAATCAACTTGGCACTTGGACATATAAGTGTAGGCAGCTTATATACTTGTGGGGAGGAATGAAATTATAACGCGGCTCAAGTTTCATCTTGAGCGAGCTCAGCAGGAATATGGTTTGTGCGGAGAACAAATGCCAGGAACTTCAATTTCAGATTGCTGAGAAGGTATTATTGAGCTTAAACCTAACATCAAGCTTCTTTATTCAAGCAATCTGAATGAGGATTTGGTTCTGCAGTATTGACCATTTGAAATTGCTGAGAAGATCAGAAATTCTTAATAAGCATATTATGTTAAGTTCTTATTTATGTCGGTCTCGTTTTGTAGTTGGTCTATTGGTGTGTTGGATTATTTTGGTGTAAATTTCTGTGTAAGTTATTAGCATTTGAAGCCTAGAATGTAAATCAGGAAGTTGTCAGTAAAGGCAGTCAGAAGATTTGTACTTATCAGTATTTGTTGGGATGTGAGTTTCTCTCCTTGGACCTGCTCTCATCAATTCATCTACTTTGCATGTATCATTATTGTAGCAACTGTCATCCTAGTAGGTTTTAATGCATCACTGGACTAACTTGGCTCGTTGCTCTAATGTTTAACTACACAAAAGGTTGTCAGGGTTGAAACAACAGAACTAGATAGATTTCAATTCTTTACACTTCACTCACTATTCCTTTTCATGAACCTTTAGGCCCTGTTTGGAAGTCATGATCATGTTAGATAAAAATAATATAGGAAAAAGAGAAAAGGTGAGTTATGAATTATTCATGTAGTGTTCGGTAGAAAAATAGAAATCATTAGATAATAATGTAAAATTAAATATTTACCCATACATACCTACTTCTCCATCTCTCTACACATTTCTCTCTCTCTCAATTGAAAACTAAAATCACAGCCAGCTACAAACTCCGGCCAAGAAGGGTTGTGACAGCTACCGTTTATCGAATATTTCCGTATTGAATCAATACTGCTAATTCCACCAACTCCACAATGACCATACAAACTCCGGCCAAAGCCTCTCCCTCCACCTCCTACACATCCTTGCCGCCCATAGCATCCCCACAGGAGGCAACCTCCTCAGAACCTCCCACAAACAACTCGCCGGCAGCCCCACCGACCCGTCCAGAGGAATCCTGGTTCATCACCTCTCCTGACACATTCAGCCGAGTTCATCACAGGCGGGAAAGAATCTGAATAAGAGAGACAATTTTGGTGGGGGGTTTCTGTGGGTGGAATCAGAATTGGAGATCTTTATACCGAGGTGAGAGGAGAGAGACGTGGGAGGTGAGAGGAATCACAAGGATGACAGGCTCGTGGCTGAACTCGCTGAAATCGGCGAAGGCGGAGAGGATCTCAGTGATGTTGATAACGGCAGCGGCTGATAGCAGGTCGATGAAGGCAGGAGGTGGCAGGGTGGATGAAAGAGCGAGAGAGAGGAAGAAGGGTATGGCGGAGGGGACGACTGGAGGGGTAATGTTGGCAAAGAGAGAAATGGAACACCGTTGGGCTTGTTTAAATTGAAAGCCACCATTTTGGTGGGTTACAGAAGGCCATTCCAATAGCGAAATACAGCCGGGCATGAATTTTAGACTAGGTCAAAGTGTTAAAAATTTGGGCTACCAAACACAAGTTATGAGCTGTTAACTTTTGCTAACCTACCAATTTAAGATGGATGTATAAGAAGTGGGTTGTTGGGTACTTGGACCATAAGAAACAGAAAATAGACATATGTAAAATGTGTCGATCAATTTGCCCCATTTAATAATAGTTTCATATCTCAAACCCTGATATAAATTTGACTTAGCTGCTCCTGTGTTTTAAGTAATGAGTTAAAAGAACAGTTTAATGAACGTAACATGTAACCCTCCAGTCATAATTGGACAGATAAAGGACTTTCCTGCTTTCTAAGTGACAATCTTAACCTAATCAGGAGAATATTCACAAGGACTTAGATGACCATCCACCGATGCTTCTTGAAACAATTGAAACAAATCATAGAAGGTTGCATTATTTACAGAGCTAACAATTTTTATATCACAATCTTTGACTCCATGATAAAATCATAACTAAATCTTGATTGAATGAAAATCAGATGGTTCAACTGCTAAATTCATTCGCTGAAGGTAGCATTTCAAATCTTATTACTACCCTTATCTTGAAGTGTTTGTTTTTATCGATATATTCATTTGATGGATATCGGACGGTTCAACACCTAGATTTCTTTTCTAAGTCTTTCATAATCTAGCACCTCCCGCCCTGGTCTTTCTTTACCAAATTTATCTACAAGGTAAAGCTGGAATTACCTGCAAAATTGACTTCAAAAATATAATTGGTTTAGAAGCATGCTCCATGAACTTGTCAAATATACATGCCAGGCGAGACTCAACTCCATCTTCCATGCATTTAGATGAAAGAGGTAGGCGTATAACAGTGGAATCAGCTGTCGACCATGGCATATTTTCATAAATCATCATCGGAGTGAACTGATCACGAAATCGCTCTGTCAATTTTGTACCTATATAAGAGGGAATATCAGTCTACTCTATGTTTAACCGAAGGCAGATATACAGCAATAAAACCCTGAAAACATGCCTTTCGTAAAATAAAATAAAATAAAATAAAATAAAATAAAATAAAATAAAATAAAATAAAATAAAATAAAATAAAATAAAATA
>JAYJMF010000034.1:3409089-3424828 GCA_036873715.1 Salvia sclarea | reverse complement strand
AAATAAAATAAAATAAAATAAAATAAAATAAAATAAAATAAAATAAAATAAAATAAAATAAAATAAAATAAAATAAATAATAACTAAATAAATAAAGGAGGAAAATGGAATAGAAGAAGGAAACAAATTCCTTCCTTTCTAAAACAAAATTGCAATTATATTTTTGCTCACTTTCCATGGTAGCTTCAAGAAGGTACTGATAATATGATTGAGTCAAGGGCCATCTAAGTGAGAAATTTATAAACCATAAAGAAATATTCAGGTGGAAACCTGCCAAAGTGCCAAGTGTCGATCAGGAAGATTTCTTCCTGCCCAGGCAAGATTACTCAACTAATGCCGGGTCTGATACTTAGCAACTCGATGCTACCACACAAATAATTAAAGCACGACTCACAAATAATCCATATCTGCTCTATATGGTGCTCCCGAGCAATCATGAATGAGAAGGCTGGTCAGACCAATTGATAGCGTTAAGGTTAACATAATAGGAATGATCCAAATTACATAGAAACCACCTCGAAAACACGAGGTTCGGAGGTTATGCTTGCCTCAGCCGAATGCTGATCTAAATTCAATAACAATTTACAATGCCCTGAGTGACTAAACTCTACTACTTCAATAGCAAAAGGAACTAGGGCTCTCGAAACAAAAGCCTGGTCCATCGGTTTATTCTAGATACAAGGGGTTTGGAAACAGAAGCCCGCTCCATTCTTTATTCTAACCCTAAATAAAGGAAATAAAAGATAACTATAAAACTAAAAGAAATAGAAATATCTAACAAAGGGAAATGAATGTAGATGAGATATCTCTGGTACAAATGGTTTGTTGGGACTATGGGGCAGCACATCAACACAGAGGTGGGTAACAGTCGAATTGGGTAATGGTGTGACTGACGGGTGGTGTAATTGAGAAGAAAAGTGGCCTACTCTGACATAGATTATAAACACAAATATAAACACATTAAAAAGAATCTTCTTCAAATATTTCAGTCACACCCCAAAATAAATTTTTGAAAAAGTCACCCAAACTAAGAAGAGTTCAGTTGAACCCAATTCCCCAAACTACACAAACAATTTACCTGAACCCCTGCCCCAACTTAGTTATGCTTTGACCTAAATAACAACCTCCCTACCTAGTTAACAATCCAGCAGAAATGCATATTAATAGAAGAGCACATAAACAATAAGCAGCAGTGTATTGCTTTTTGCTATTCCAAGATCACAATATTTACTGGACTTCTCACATGGGGCACCTCAGCAACTAAGGAAATAAAAAACCAAAAACATGTGTGACATAACAACTAACGTCTATACCTCTCAGGGGAAAAACTTTGGCAGAAGGTGAGTGTGTTGTAGATGTTGCAATTACTACACCCTGAGGATCAAAAATATAGAAGAAGCCATCAGATATCACTGATGGCAGATCACTGATGGAGAAACAGCTAAGCAATCCCAAGCCATAATTTATGGTATCACCCCTCAGACTCCATGGTGGAAGAAACTGGAGGCTAGCTACTTCATCGCCACTTAAGCTGGCTCCCTCTAAGATTGCTACCAATGCAGGACCCTGAAATTCAGCTGCATAGGTTCAAAATCAGTCACGTGCATTGACAAAAGATGAGAGAAATATACAGTCAGAAAAATCTTAAGAGCTCAAAACAAAACAAGCTACAAAGAAACCCTGCTTAGGATCCAGATTGCTGATACATATTGCTTGCCGCAGACTCAAGTAATATACTACATTCAGTTATACACATTTATTATGATTCTAGATAGGTCAAAGTACAAGTCCACAACTGATTACCAAGGTTGTGTTGCAACAGAGACTGACGTGGATGTTCCCTCTTGTCAAAGATGAGGTGAAGCTTTTTGGCTTTGCAGCAATCAGCCAACTCAAGCAAATCAAATAGAAGAAATTTGTCATTGCCATGTGATTCCAGAAGCTCAAGTATTTTGCTATAGTCCATGCATGGAAAATCTTTAGTTAATTCCTTACTGACTAAAGAAAGAGACCGAAGTGACTGAATGCCCAATCTGTTGGCCAGATCCAAGTTGATAGAGGAATGAACAAAACGTTTGCCAACAACCAAATTAGATTCCATCCACGGTGCATCATTATACACAAGATCTCCTGCACCCATGAGCACTCCAGTAGAATCTGGAACCAGAATCTTACTGTGATTTTCTAGTCCAGACCCTTCTACATAATTATCTGCAATAGTTTCGAGGACACATTGGACAAAATTCAACTGATCACTTGAGAGGGTGCCACCTTTTGCATCATTTTGTAAGCGTTTCAGAACGCTAATATAATCTGTAACATCAAAATTATGTCTAACTCCTAGTGCTAAGAGCAAATCCTGGAAGGTTGATAGCTCAGAAGGTACCACATAAATGTAGGGACTAAATTTCACAGGTGAATCAAATGCGAGCACATCTGGTGCCACAAAATCATCTCCAATCCAAACCCATTTAACACCTATTAAGGAAGATTGAAGAAGTGCCAGCTCACCAGACTTAATATAATTTTGCAGCTGTGAATAAATCAATGGTATTTCCTTTCTCAGTTCTGCATCATGATGTAACCTGAGCTTATTGTAGCTGTTAGATAACCCCACTAACTGGGCAGACAAAACGTCCACAGGCAGGGGATCCAACCAGCCAAGCTTGTGCTGTAGGTATTTGGAACATTCACCATCCAATATATGCAACTTTGAGGATGCCATCCACATATGTGATCTGGGCCGGGTAGTAGCTGGTGCTGCTATCGTCTGGACTGAGGCTAACCAGGGAAGAACCTCAACTGGCGGATCAGAATATACTGGACACCAGCTGATACACCGCAGACCTAACCAAAAATCTTCCCCACAAATATCACCAACCAAGTTGTTGACTACAGAATGAACATTTAAAGACTTTGATAACAATTCCACCGAACCAGAACTAGACGAATCCTTTTCATCTCCAGGGGGTGCACTCTCCTGGTATCCTGTAGTATCAGCAGAATGCTCAGTCTCTTCTGCATCCGACAGCTTCAATGACAGTGAGTTTAAACACGAAAGCAGCCTCCTTGCAAGAATTAATGCTTCAGTGTCCCCTGATTCGTACAACATGGAGACTGACCTGGCACAATCCAACAATCCAGCTGTACCCAAGGTTTTCTTAAGCCCAAGAGTGACCAAAATATCCAGGATTTCAGGGTCAGAGAAATTCTCTGAGGGAAAGAAAGCTCCTCTATGGAGAAACAAGTTTAGTTCAGTAACACGAGGATCATAAAGCCTGTGATAAGAGCATGTTAGAATCAATATGTACAGTGATGGATAAAAAATTTGGGAGCACAATAACATGAACTGCAAGCAACAATAACGCATCCCATTTTTCCCTCTGCCACAACCTAGTTCATTATTTTTCCAAATGCAAAAAAGTATCCTTATATAAAGAGTCAGTATTTACTATTTACTTAAAGTCTCTTCCATCAAATGTAGGAAGTTCTGACACTTGTCATTACATGGAGCAGCATTCTTAGAAACAAGAATCTATGTTTTCTGTGGTTTCTTTCTCAACTTTCAAATGACACACTACACATGTACTCCTTAGACACTTACCAAATGTCAAACAACTTCTTCAAAAAAAAACATATGTATAAATGTATAGGCCTCATGAAGTTGTCCTACAGCAGTAGTAGTACTTTCACATTCATAATAGATAACAATAAATTCTTAATAACAATGTAGATATCAATAATTACTTAGGCAGGCAGAAATATACAGTCCTTTCAAGTTACTACCTAAGCATTTATATAATCATACTGTTAGCAGAACACTAGGAAACACACCTGAATGGCTCTCTCCAAGATCCTTCAGATGACTGAACAAAAGGAATAGCAGAGAATGCTTCATTGCAAGTGTTATCCTCTTCAATCAAGGATCTAATATCACGTAAAATACCTAAGAGAAGATCCTTCTGGGAAATGAGCCCTGACATATGAGGGATTACATAGTCTTCATAGAAATGCAACCTGGATGGTTCTTCCATACCTAAGTATTTCTTCAGGATTATTCTTTCTTTCTCTGAATCCAATTTCACAAAGTCGTCATCTAAAAAGCGTTCCCGTGCAAATTCTGGTTTAAGCCATTTCAGAGATTTTAACGGTACAAGTTTCCTACTCTTGAATGACTCAAACATAGGTATTTCCCTAATAATATTCACATGAGTGCTGTCCATTAAATCATCAGAGAACCATCTTGCCTGAAGAATAAAACTTCTAATCTCATGCAGTCCCCCACCTGTACCATGATTAAAGAGATGCCCGACATCATTCAGTTTACCAGCAACTGCCATCAGTGCATTTAGAACACCAATTGCTGTTGAAGCCTGTACATAAAGTTTCAATTGTGGATGTTCAATTGGGATATCACGCCTCAGTATTAGGCATCCTGCTCTTTGCAACAACCCCGACATGTTTTCACTCCACCCACCATCTCTGATCACATTAGAGTTTTCAACCAGCTGCATGAGATGACTATCCTCAACTGGCAAAATTGGCCAGTTAGAAAACAATGAAAGATCTTCACAAGATGATCTCAAATAACTCCACAATAATCTTACCCATTCCAAACTGGGATGGCCTTGATGGCCAGGAACCCAAGTCACCTCCTTAACATTATGCCATTCTGCAGGAATTAGCCTAGGAAGAATTTTTTCAAGGAGTTGACAGGTCAGAAAAGAGAGATTAAATTCTTCGGTTTCAGCAAGAGAATATAACTTATCATACAGGTAATCCGAAATTGCGCACTCTACCAGTTGATGTGGGATGGAGTCCTTCAGAAGACTGTATCCATCTCCCCTGTTTAGATAAATTTGTTCTGCCAACCCTCTTCTGTCTAGTTTTGTAAATGCACCACTTGAAAGTGGTATCAAGGGTAACCCAAAGAAACTTTTTGAGACAACTGGACTTCTGAGATCGAGAAGGCAGTATTCAAGGGTTAAGATCATTGAACTTTTATCTTTGAATTCACGTGTCCTCCGAATTAGAAGTGTTCTCAGTAACTGAGGATTCAGGAAATGCAGCGACGGGCAAATTTCCATAAATTTGTTAACAATCTCCTTTGGAACATCAGCCACAGGCAAACCTGCATCAGACAATGCTTCTGCAAGTTCCTGTAATTTTTCAAAATTGTGATCAGGAAAAATTGCTTGCTTGGGCGAAATCCACTGCCCTCCTCGGGCCTTTGTATACAACACACGAAGACCATTCTCAGAGACAAACTGGTAGAGCTTCTGTACTAGTGAAGTCCAGGGTTCAAAACCCCCATTTTTAGGCCAAAAAGAAAAGAACAAATCACTAGGGCCAAACTCCAGAGCGACTGTCTCAAGAAGATGACCATAAGCAGGGGCAGCAACTTCTTCAAGGAGGTACATGTTCCAGTCTGAACGTATCTTCCCATCTCCTACCATGTCATCACCAAACCATATATCCCTCCGGTTTGAAGATAACTCAAAATAGGCATTGATGTGAACTGGAAGACCAGTGCTAATTGGAAGAGGTAAGAAGCAAAAAGCACGGCCATCAAAATTAGAAGTGGCTTGCATAGAAGTTTGAAGGGTCTGCAGAATGTCAACAGTATCAGGAAAAGATGCATCTGATACTTCCTCGTCACCACCCATTCTTTTTTCAACCTCAACAAAACTGACCGGTGTTGCTATACAGACCCAGGGAACAAACTTGCACAATTTCTTGTTGAAGGCTGTATTACCCTTCCTCTGAAAACTACCTAAGGATTCACTAGTTAACCACAAGCATGACCTACAACCTAAAAGGTTCTTCTCGGACACCAGAAGCTTCTGAGATCTCCATGGAACTTCTGTTTTGATGGATTTGCTTAACTTGTTAAAAAACTGATCCATAGACAATCTATCCCGTTGGTTCTCATACATGGAGTTGAATATCTGATGAAATCGACCGTTTTCAATTTCAGGCTCATTGACACAATCTTTGCGAACACAGTGCAGTAATTGCATTTCACTATCAGGCCCTTCTTTAACAAAAACAGATATGGTCTTCACATTACGCAGAAAGAGCAGAGTAGCAGTAACAACCTCCGTAAAGGAAGAAAAGAGTGATAGGACATCAGAAGGTGTGTAAACCTCTTTTTTTATTTGGCTTCTAGAGGCAGCATTAGATGTCCTAAGAGCAAAACGGAAGAGAGTGCCAGGAAACGGCTGCTGCAGATCACATCCAAAATGCAGAAATGGAGAAAACTGGTCAGGAAACTGCTCCAAAATTTTTCTGCCTGCAAATTTAATCCGGAGCCCTGGGTGACTCGGAGATATTCCAGGCAAATTGCAGGCATGAGGGTCAAACATGACAATATTTTCTCCTGAAACAAAAGTGGGGATATCAGTGAAGTGATAAACGCAATTAAAACCAAGACCAAATCTTCCAATTGCAAATGGCTTCTCTAGTTTACTCTCTTGGCCTATCCGGGAAACAGCATAAAGGTCTTGTGAAGTAAAAACAGAGTCATTGAAACAATAGAGAGCTGGGCCTTGCCAATCTCCCATTTCAGGCGAAAGAAGAGACGACGTTCCATAATTAGATTTATCCAATAAAAAGGTCACATTTGAGGCTCCTGCATCTTCAGCATTTTGTACCAACTCGAAGAGAACTGCAGGGCCGTCAGCATACATCTCCAGTATATGTCTAAGTCTGGTTGTCAATGCTTCATGCTGCCCAAATGCTTCAGCTGCTCCAGACAAACTCAAATTCATCGAGTCAGCACTCTCTGCAAGCAAAATCCTCCGAAATGATCTTACCCCGAGCTTCTCAGCAATATCATGAGATATGTTACCATGAACAAATTTATGAACAGCTTGCTTTGCACCGAGAGAGATGGCTGCACTTCCAAGTAATTTGTCAGAGCTCTCAGACTCAAGCAACCAGGGAGCATCATTGTAGACTAAATTTGTGGCATTGACAAGTCTGCATGATACATCTGGAAGGTATATACTAACTTGATCTGCACAGAAATGAGCTTCAGCAAGGTGCTGAGCAATAAAAGTAGCAGCAGTAATCTCCTGAGAATCCAATGGAGCAGCTCCCTTCTTAGAGGCCATTCTATTTAATATATTTGCATAATCAGAAGGCCGCAAATATTCCTGAATACCCAGCTCCAAAAATAAGTCACTGAAGGCGGCCAAATCAATAGGTATGACACGAATGTAGGGAGCCAAATGAAGAGGACCATTGAGGACAACCTCATTCGAGGTGGCAAATCCATCCCCAACCCATATCCACCGGCAACCTTCTAAAACGGCCTTTACAATGTCAATTTCATCCGAACCTAGCAGGCGCATCAAGAGAGAATATATTTTTGGCATTGCGAGAGCCAGTTCCTGCCGGAGAATGGGATCAGAGACCATCTCATTATTTTTTCCAAGCTCAAGCAGCTGAGCAGCAATTATATTTCCTCCTGGAGGGCTAGACCAACCAAGTTGATAGGATAATGCTGATGAGGAGCATTCTCCATCTAATATTCTCATACTTGCAGAAGCAAGCCACAAGTCCGTGTATATTCTTACAAGCTTTGGAGGTGCCACCAAAGATGAAACAGTTGGCCAAGGTAACGACTTGTATGGAGGAGAGCTAACAACTGGACACCATGAAATTAACCTGAGCTCATTCCAGAACTTTTCCATGTCTGATTTGAGATGACGGGATTTAAACGCATTTGATGCCCTTGTTAAAATCCTACTCACTGTTCTTTGCTCATCCTCTCGTATATCAGGTAGCCACTTTAATGCATTGACCTCTAGATATGAAAGAAGTATCTTACCTCTTGAATGAGCTTTTTCTTGATTTTCATGCATCAAGTGTTCCACATGACGAGCACTTTGTATGACTGCATCAAAGGAAGCAGTCGTCTTAAGACCCAATCCTTGTAACATGTCTAAGACACCTGACTCCTCAAAAACCCCAAAAGGAAAACTATCAGAATCTTCTAATAAAGCATACAATTCCTCATTTCTTGGATCATACAAAGTTGCGGGACCTTTCAGGGTGCCACCTACAGTTGGCACAAATTCTAGATGTCTCAAATATTCTCTGAACAATGGATCCTCCATACACAATTGTGGTAACTCCTGAAGAATCGAAAGCATGACATTGTTGCGAAGATCGCTTTCCAACTGGTCTAACCTATTAAAAACGTTCATCATATAAAAGAGTGTCTTTTTCATTCTTTCAATACCATAATATCTCCTTAGCAACTCTTCCTCAGTGCTTGAGAAACAAAACAAAAACTCTCCAGAAAACAAGCACTTTGGACAGTCAAATGGGGGCAAGAATTTAGTAGGGTTTACTAAATCAGCATACTTGAATTTTTCGGCAGATTCTCCATTGTAGACTCTATAAATAGGAAGCCACTTGCTATTCTGTATATGCGAATCATCCATTTCGTTTCCAACAAACCATGCAGGATTCAGAAGAAATTGACGGAGCTCATCTTTTTCATCCCCTTCCAGACACTGAAGAAGCTGAGTAATGCTATCACTAGAAGACACATCATAGATTGCATCTAGAACACCTGCAGCATCATCTTTGTGCACATATTTCATCAAATCAGGATGTCCAATGCAATAATTGCAGTCCAGTATTTTGCATCCTATCTTAACAAGGATACTTTTTAATTTCTTAGACAATTTTGCCACATTCAGCAATTTATTTTGCTTTGATGGCCTATACAGATGCCCAGTAACTGATGGTATTATAGGCCAATCTCCAAAAACAGATAACTCTTCACATTCTTCACAAAGATAACGCCAAAAAAGCAAAAACCAAGACAAACTAGGATGAGAAGAGCTGGAATCTGGACTCCACAGAACCTGAGTCTTATATTTCCATTCTGCTGGTACTAGTTCAGCATATAATTGAATGAACTCATTTACAGTAAAAACAACTAGGTTTGCTCCTGAGACATTTGCTATAGATGTAAGTCTGCTGTGCAGCTTAGCGGGAATACTCCTATCAATAATTCTGTTAAGAACTTGTTGAAGAAGCATATATTCCAGTTCGTTGCAAATAAAGTAGGTAACACCTTCCAATGATCTGGAGAATGATCCAAAATCACCATCAGCCAATGGAAGCAAAGGCAGGCCAGATGCATGAATACCAACATCTGTATCAACCAAGTCCTCAAGACAATACTCCAACAACCCAAGCTTCTCGTGTCTGCTAATTACATTTAAGTGTTTGCACTCTCTCAAATATTGACGTACAGAATCAGGAGTAACAACTTTCTTATGACAGACAGATTTGCAACTTAAAATCATTTCAAACAGATCACTAGGCAAAGGAACAATAGGCATCCCTACTTGGACGAGAACATCACAAATTTCCTTAGTTCCAGAAATCTCCATGTCATGAAAAAATGCTTCCTTGGGTAAAATCCACTTTCCACCTTCAACATCTGAATATAAGACAGGTGAGTCCCAAATACTTCTGTAGATTTGCTCAACTAACATAGTCCATGGCTCTTCAAATGACCCAACAGGCCACAAAGAATAATAGTCTTTTGTTGAACCGAGGAGTTCTCGTGCACTAAGCAGCAATTTACCAAAACAAGGTGCTACAACTTCTTCCAACAGAAGCCTGTTCCAAATAGAACGAATTTTACCAGATCTGTCCATGTCATCACCATACCAAATTCCACGACGATTCGAAGAAACCTCAAAATAGCCATTAATTTGAACTCGGAAACCAGTTTTTACAGGCAATGGAAGAAAACAGAAAGCCCGCCCAAGTTTCAGAACATCATCCTGTCACAATTCACATGAAAATGTATTTCATTAGGACACTATATAGTCTAACAAGTTGGGTTTTGGACGATTGATTTGTTCATTTCCGCTTCTCGTCCAAGGGGAGAGAAATAGATCACTGCGACCAAAGAGCATATCCCACATGATAATTTGAGATAAGCTTTTACAAACTTGAAGCATAGAATTACATGCAAAGTATACATAAGCATCAGCTGAAGAGGTCAGCAAATTAGACCACTGAGATTCTTTCTTTCTTTATTTCTTAATTATGTTTCGGAAAGGGTTTAATAAAAAATCTTATTACTGCACTAAAAGTATAAAGTAATTGCGATGAACGTATAAAGTAACTGAACTACGATAATGCACTGAATGTACAATATCATCGCATGCAGTTTCTGTATAGGTTTAGTGCATTTACTTTATACATTTGGTGCAGTGTTCTAACAGTTCTCACGAGTCATGATAAGAACCCAACCCTATATATGTATATAATATGTTAATATATTGTGAGAAGAGGCAAATTTCATTATGGAATTTTAACTTTCACAAGCCAAAATTAATCTCTGAGGTTGAATTAAAAAGCACCACATACATCAACACACACCCGACCTATTACGTACCAACACACAAAGCGTAGTATGCAAACTTAACCACAAAAGAAAAGAACAATTAATCTTACATAAGTAAAAAATTTAAACTCTTTCGCCATCATAATTGACATAGAAAAAAAAGAGGTAGCAGACCAATAGTTAAATTTGGCAACCAAAAGAATTAGGTTTTCGGAAAATTCTATCACTTTCAAATGTAACAACATACATAGATATATACATAATTACTAACAGCTAAGTGCTTTCAGTATATGTAGATGTAGACATATATAAGCAGCTATAAAAGTGTACGTCATAATTTAAAATATAATTAGTGTGAGAAAACAGAAATGTGTGGAATATGCATAATATCATCCAAGTCCTGCTGAGTAAGGGGAAATTACATTGAGTGAATCATCTGATATGCATGCCGCCACTGATGCCCAAGGCAATAGATGCATGTCATAATCCTTTGCTGCCTTTGCTGCAAAAGTACCAATTCTACTCGATGATGAGGCCATCATCTGCACTATATAGAATTTATGGGCTCTTGTACTTGGAACATCCCCAATCACAGCCTCACTCAAGAAATCCAATGAGAAAGTACCCATCTCACGATCAAAAGCATGGTTCAATTTAGAAAGTCTTTGAAGTGATTGGCGATGCCACAACACATTATCATTTGCCGAATTGATAGAGCAAGAGTACATTTTCCTTGGCTTCTGCATCCCTACATCCCACTCATACATCTCTATAGACAGTACACATTTGAGAAAAAGAAGTAAAAGGGTTCCTTCCTCATAAAGCTGAACAAACATGGAAGTAATATCTTCTTCGGGGTAGGCTTGCTTTGAGAGATTACTACTTGCAGCCTGGTCTGCATTCCTCAAAGGAAAACGAAATAAAGTTCCATGGAAAGGGCTTTTCATGTCACAACCAAAAGCACAATATGGTAAAAACTGATCTGTATAAAGTGAGATGGCTGAGGAACTAACGTAATCTATTCTCTTCCCAGGATTAGCAGCGGAGACATTGGGAAGATAAACACCTTGAGGATCAAATAGAACAACGTGTTTGCCGCTCACAAAAGAAGGCAGGTCAGTTAAATGGTATACCGAGTTGAAGCCCACCCTAGAAAAAAATGAGAAAGAGAGTAACTCCAAAAGAAAACCTCCACAAACACCAAATAAGTTTCTAGAAATGCTTCAAACATCGACTCCCTCACCAAATTATGTATATCATAAAGCAAATGGACACGCTATACAATTACAATCTGATGTAATTAAAGTAGGGAACTAGGGGTAAAAAACCATAAATGCAAATTCAAAACATGCCCCATCTTATCAACAAGTGCCACCATAAATCACCAGATAGCATTTTTCTGTAAAATCTCAAGACATGTGATGTAGCGAAGAGACCTACACATTCATGGTGAAAGCAAAAATAAATTAGTAAGTTGTATTGAATTATGAATCAGTATTCAGAGGTTCTGGCAACTTTCGACAATATAAAGGTTCAAATGTTAGCTTTCAGAATTTCTTTCCTGTTTTCAAGTTTGATCTGTCTAAATCTATGTTACATGGACATGAGCACAGATGCGGATCCGAGTTTCAGATGCATTGTGTTACAAATTTGGTACACTGTCCTAACATTAGACATACAGGGCTTTATTAAAGCCAAAATAAATCAGGAGCATTCTTACCAAAATAACATTAAGTATCTTAAAAGTTCAAAAACACATCATGACGTACAGTCTAGATTGATTTACCAATGGTTAGGAGCAGCAGATTGTAGAAGAAAATTGTATTCTTTTGTTGGAATGCTTGATGTAGGAGGGGTTGTTTGATATATATAGAGGGAAAAATTAAGGGTCTGATAGTTAATATCATAATGAATAAACTTAATTAATGTGTTGTTTGATATTCTCAAAAGAAAATTAATTAATAGGTATTCTATAATATCTACTGTCTCTACAGTTTGGACGTATCTAAACCTTAATTTAAGTCTTCTGAACACATCCCTCTCCTGTATCTCTTCATGGAGTATCTGAGTGCAACTTGAAGGATCCCAGTCAACACGGATCCTTCTGCCAAACATGGCGTGTCCAAACAGCTTTAGATTTCAACAGAGAAGGGAATCAATTTTGATCAGTGACATGCTGAGGATACTATAGGTGGATGTAGTCTCCACATATAACATTTCAAGAGTTAGGCCAAGCTAGCCATAATATAGCAATAAGCATTGAGCTTAAGCTCCAAAACTACTTGCAATTTCATAAAAAAAGTAGACACATGCGAGTATCCTAGGACTTATGAATTAATATATGATTTCTAAAGTAAATGTGGACAAGTTGCTGCATCAATTTTTTATTAGAGTGGGATTTGTAATTAGGTGATAAAACGCTCTATTGGGGAAATGGTGGTGGCAATGACATATGTATAACTTAGTAATTCTTTGTGGTGCCGAGTCATGAAAACAAGTATCACTAGCAGACAACCCATGGGATGCAGGTATTGCTCCTAGAGCCACTCATCAAAGATTCAAAGTCCATAGGTATGATTATCTAGATTCTATCACAAGTTTTATCAATTCTTGCCACAAGGGATAATAAAGTTAATAGTTTGGGAAGATATTTGGGTTGGGTAAGAATCAATCTTCTCTTTATATCGTATTTCTGCAATCCATCATACACATGTTTCCTTTGTCACCATGATTCATAATTCCTTCCCTCACTCTTTTGTTTCTTGGGATTAAAATTCTTTTAGCAACCCTATAAAGTTAGAAGTCCAAGAGTTTTGCTCTTTGCTTATTGAAACATGAGTTCATCTTATAGAGGAACAGGTTGACACTTCGAGCTGGGCTTTCAATCCTCCTCTAAACTTTTAATGCATATCATTTTCATATTCTTTCTATCCTTTGAGTTCTATCACCCTTTTCCCTTTCGTTCAGGCTATCTAGAAGGTGCACTTCCCCACAATCTCCTAATGTTACAAGATGAAAAAGATATACACAAATAATATGACACATAAAAATAGGTATAAGGCACATAGTCAGCATGCTTGCATAACTGTGCAAAGGAAAGGTAACAATTGATGAGCGAGACTATCCATGAAAATTTGATCAAGTTCGACCACATAGATTGCACGGACAAAAAGAAAAAGAAAAACTAGCGTTGTATTTTCTATAAGTCAATGCTGTCAAATTTTGAATTCCTTCAGCAAGACGAGGCACAATTGATGAGCGAGACTATCCATGAAAATTTGATCAAGTCCGACCACATAGATTGCACGGACAAGATAGCAAAACTAGCGTCGTATTTTCTATAAGTCATTGCGGTCAAATTTTGAATTCCTTCAGCAACCAGTCCTCACTCCCAACAATGAACAAATTAAGACCAAATAATTAACACAGGCACGGGCATGATAAGATAAAGCAAAAGATGAGGCAAAATTTACCCAAATCGACCGGTTTTCCAGGCCTTGTCGTGCTTTGTGCTGCCACCAATCCGGGAAATACTAAGGAAGTCTTCGTTGGTGAAAGCGGCGTCGTTGTAGGCCAAGAGCGCAGGGCCTTGCCACTGCGCGAGGGTCGGAGAGAGCAGAGAGTCGACGCCGTGGGTGCGGCGGTCGAGGCAGAGGCGGACGGTGGTGGCGCCGGCGTCATCAGCGTTCTGAATGAGTTCCTTGAGGACGGTGGTGCCCTCCGGGTAGTTGAGCAGAACCTCTCTGATCCTGCGCGTCAAATCGACCTTCTGCCCGAAGTCTTCCAGAAGGAACGGCTGCGGCTCCATAGTCTCTGTGTGTGTGTTCGGCTCGATCGATCATTCAACCGCCAATTGGAATTTCCATGGAGTCAGTCGGTGACAAAAAACGAGTTTGTAAAGAATTCTAGGAGTCGAAGGAATTCTTGTAGGGAGAGTGACGTCACTCACAGTTTTCACTACGCAAAGAGTATTGAGGCGTTCTAGCTGCATCTACCGTACGCCCGGCCAATCACTTTTTTATTTGTTTATTATTATTTATTTATTTAATACTCCCTCCGTCCCATTAGGTTGTGTCCTTTTTGGCTCAGTGCGAGTTTTAATAAAATATAGTTGACTTGAGTTGTAGGGGATATGGATCCCACAAAAAAATATTGTTAAATGTAAAAATAGTGTTAGTGGAGAATGAATCTCACGTAAAGGTATTGAAAAGTGTAAAAGCAGTGTAAATAAATGTTAAAGTATGGGGTACAAAAGTAAAATAGTGGGGTCATTTCAAAAAATAGGTGTGCATAATCTTGTGAGACGTACCAAAATGACAAAATGTGCATAATCTTATAGGACGGAGGGAGTGGTATATTGACGTATAAATATACGAATTTTGGGTCAAGTTTGATTTTTAACACAAGCAAAACTATTATCCGGACTATCATATGATATCCGGACTATGTTTCTTTTAAAATATTCTCTTTTATGTTAAACTAGTACACTCACTCGTACAATGTGCGGCGATCATGAAACTAATCGTAATTTATAAGTAATTACAATAATTTAAAATTATAGTACTGTTATATATTTTTGAATACTCTTTTAGATGAATAATTTATTATAATTGTGTAAACTTTGCTATCTTGATTGCAATGTATAATTGGTTGTGTAGAATTATATTTTCTTGAGTCATATTTACGTCAACCTAACCATTAGGCTGGTGCGTGTGACCCAACAGTTATAGGGTTTATTGTTTAGAAATAGAGACAAAAAGCTTACTAGTCTAGCGGGAAAGGGTGCTGGCGTGTTGCATATTAAATAGAGTATCACTTAAAATACAGTATCATTCATATGAGTATCATTTTAAATATACATTCAGTATCATTTCATATTGAATAAAGTATCATTTCATAAAAGGAATAGTACCATTTCTTATGACATGAAGTACTATGTTTAAAACCACCAAAAAAAAATCCTTTTTATTAAATAATTCAATACCTTTTCGTATTGAATAAAATACCAATTCATAAAAGAAATATTACCAATTCATATAACATAAAGTATCATCTATAAAATGTTGGGAAAATATATGAAGTATGTAATGTTGTTTTAATGATCCCAAAACCCCATACTGATGTATTGCCTTAAAGCTTTTATAAGACCTACATGTTTTGGTCTTTAGAATAGTTTGTTGTTTGAAGACCGCCCAAGACTGAAGATTGCAAGATGGTTCTCTACTCGACTGAAGTTTGAGAAACTGAAGTAGCAGCTTGAAGATACTGAACCTCTGAAGAGGACAGTATAAGGAGAAGAACTTGAAGAATACTGAACTCTTGAATAGATCAGTATAAAGAAAGGCGGACTGAACT
>JAYJMF010000034.1:3369785-3402700 GCA_036873715.1 Salvia sclarea | reverse complement strand
TTATTATCCAACTAATAAATCAATGTACCAAACAGATGTATTATATTATCTAGGTTTTACAAGGTTTTATATTTTATATACCAAATAACAAGATATGATAATAAAATTTATCTCATCTTCATTTTTTATCTCATCTTGACATTATTTATCTCGTCTATTCTCATATTTTATACCAAATATGCCCTTAAAGAAAATAAATACTCTATTCGTCCATCTAAAATATGCCTTATTTTGAATGGTATGAATTTTAATAAAAAGATTGGTCCTGTGTAAGTGGAAAAAAAACTTACCTTTAAATATGTGATTGATATTGAGAGTTGTGTAGATTCTATTACTATAAATTAAAATATGTATATTTTTTGGTGGACGTGGGGAGTAATATCTTGCATTACCTTGACGAGGCTATAAATATTTATATTGTATATTGCAATAATTTAGTCCAAATAATTGACCACTTTATTAATTTCAACCAATCAATAAAAAATCAATTTTATTTAGATAGGATTACAAAACGATTTGCACATTTTCGCATCATATCCAAGAAGAAGGATAAAAATGTAGATTATCGTGATGACTTACGATAAACTATTCCACCAATTCCTCCATAAATATATTATTCACAATATACAAGTAGGTTTAGTTCACTAAAATAACATATGGAGTATACATTATGTAGGTTTAGTTCATAAAGTTTATTATTTACAAACTAGTTCTCATAGAAACCATTACTTTTTAAAGGAAATAAACCATACTCATTTGTATATACAATATGTAGTGTGTGTTTTATGAAATAACATATGTCACCACATCTTTTTATAGTAATAGTAGATCATAGATCAATTATTCAGATTGATTTTTACTTAATTTTATAGAAAAAGTTTTAATGTGATCTAGCTTCCCCTATAAATATATTTGCATTAGCTGTTACCGAATGACATATGTGAGATTTTATTGAGAGCTAGGGATATGCTTTTAGTGGGGGTTTTCCATATGTATCGATCGGCGAATAGAGCCGCTCATATGTTAGCTCAGTCTGCGATTAGTTGTCCGCAGCCACGTCGTCTGTTAGTTTTCCTTTGTTTTTGAGGGAGGTTGCCCTCGATGACATTTCTTGAATGAAGTTTATTTCCTCAAAAAAAAAAAAAAGGAAAACGTAAATATGTGAATAGTCCTCTCCTCTCTCGATTACATTTACATTGACGTACTTTTTGTAATTTAAATTAAATCAATAAATATGTAATTCGACTCCCCAGGAAAAAAAAAAATTGCATTTTCTATCTTATTATTGATTATTGATATACAACTTGCTAGACCTTTGTTATAAAATGCATAATAAGTTTGTCCTATTCCAATTTTGGTTGTTTTAGCACACTTGGAATTTTAAAAGAAGGGACCCCACATAATTTTATTGCTAATACTGTATAGTGCATATTACGCTACACATATAATTAAAAGTCATATCACAAGTGGGAACACATATTTTTATTTTAATTATTTTCTGTATAAATGCATATTTATACTAACTAGCAAGTAGATAGTATGGACAGATCAAAATCATGACAAGTGGGAATAAACTGGGATTAAGAAAATGTGTAATATATTGGGTTAGGTATCTGAAAAAGATTATACGTCCAAATGGTCAAGATCCTTTTGCTTTTTGTGTTAATGTACCATGACAGAATATAATATGATAAGAATTGCTATTATAAAAAAGTGTAATGCTCAAATTAAATCCTTTAAAAAAAAAAAATCATGAATTATCGACTTTGACCAATCCATAGATATAAAATCCAAACAATACGAAATTATTAAAATTTATTCCCGCAGACAAAATTTTCGGTATATGAAGTCCTTAGTATGATTATTGTGAATTTCACATTATTGAAATTACATTATCTTTTAATCTTAAGTAAATTACATAGAAAGAGGTTCAAACGAGATCCTAAATTTGAATTGAGAGCGTGAGAATCATTATTCATTTGATCATGAAAATATACGATAAATGTATTTTTTTTGCTAGATGAATGCATCACTTTTGTTCGAATCTACTGAGGAGCGATTTTTTATTTTTTAGCTATAATATTATATGTTCAGTGCAATATCGAAATATGGTAAAAACTCTCTCCCATTATAGAAATTGTGAACCAAACATAATCGTAATAATAGAAAATATAATTTTTATATGAAAAAAATATTATTTCACGCATAAGAAAGCGCATCCCATTTTCAATCAGATCAACAAACTATATAAATTTATAGGTTTTGTAGGAGGATTTTTATTTGATCCTCATGTAATATACCAATATATATGTAATATATAGGTTTCTAAGCTCAAAATTTTTTATTTTTTTGAATTTGTTGGTATTTAAAAGAATCATTTCTATTCATGTATCTTCACGTCAATCCACCTTCGAGTTTCGCGAATACCCTAGTCATAATTTAGGTACCAAAATTTCTATCTTCTAGTATATATTTGAATGTTTAGCATATTAAAACAAACATAAATATATTATGCTCTAATAAAAAAAAACATGTATCATAAAAGAGGTGATCTCTTGTGCAAATAATGATACTTTTCTTTATCGTAAATAATACTTTTCGATGTTCATCGCGTTCGGACGTCAGCGCAAGAGAATTTGTGAACATAAAATTATGTAGAACAAACTTATACGCAATAATTAATTTTACTTTTTTCCTCTCGACTCTCTCGATAAGTTGATGAAACATAATGCAATACATGTATAGCTGGTTTGCCCGAGAGGTTAAGGGGGAAGACTTAAGATCTTCTGCACATAAGTGCGCGTGGGTTCGAACCCCACAGCCAGCACTTTTACTATATCTTTTTTCTTTTTTCTTTTTTAGATAATTATAATTATTTTGTTAGTATAACCCAAAATATGCAAGAAATAAAAATAAATAAAACCTATCATGCTAGTAAAATAATCGTATATACCGACACCCACATATTTTTTTTTGTTTTTGGTATTCATTATATAAAATCCAAACAATGCCAAATATAAATATATATAAATAAACCTTATTGTATATTTGTATTCCTAATAATTTCATATTACTACACATTTTTTGTTTCCTCAAAATAGCATCTAAAGCATGCAAATAAAAATAAATGTTCTTTTCCTTCATTTTGACATGCTGTTCTAAAACATTAAACACATCTATGAATTCAAACCCAACTTTTCCAGTTGTGAGTTTGCTACTCCAAACCATGAATGAGAGTTTTATTTGCAATTCGCATCGTATTTTATAGCTATGTCGATTTCAAATAAATAATAACTTATGTGACAATGTGTAGTGGTTTGAAATAACTGGATGCCATAAAACCAATAAAAGAAAGTGGAATGCCCACTATTCTAAGCTTGATAACAGTTTTATTCCAATAATAAATCACAATAAATCATTGACACTATATCAATTATCAAACCCATGATTTTCGATATTGGAAAGCACAACTAGCAACAAGAGATAGCATATAATTGCCAACATGAAAGAAACCAATTATTTCTTTGTGAGACAAATAGATTATTTAAACATGGTATGATTTTGTGTCTATGCACTTTTCTCTTTTTTTTTTCTTTTAGATTGTTTCCTTTTTTTTCCTTCTTTCTTCATGTGAAGTCATTTTTATTCATTGTTTACGGTCGTGTACGACATATATATATATATCTAAATTCTCAAGATACCAAAGGTTCTTTCCGACATCGAAAATCACTTTTTAGTTCTTTATATTGATCTACTTTTCCAACAAATTTACTCACTCCTACTTCTATAATATGAAATAGTAATGAAATTGTGCTAAACTATATCCTTAATCCTAGACTCTTGAATCATTCGTTATAGATGAATAAATCAGCAGCAAGAGACTATTTACGCCAATATGTTATCAAAAATTGGTTCCAATTCCACGAGTCAAAAATTGAGCTAACATGCTCAGCCTTGGAACTGTTTTCCACAGATTACAAAACTCAACCAAAAAAATATGCCATTATTAAGAGCTAGCCTGCAAATGATTATTCCTAAGATGAAGATGAACCAAGCCTCCTGCATAGGCTATCACCCATTGTTGAACTCCATTCCTCAAAAAAACGCGGTCTCCTATTTATATCATCGGGTGGGGCGTGCTTAGTAGGGCTCAACGGGTGCTCGGAAGTTGGCACCTGCGTAGACCGCTGCTGAACCGAGTTCCTCCTCAATTCTCAACAGCTGTGCACAATATATATATCTCACGATTATTTTGTGATCAATAGATAAAGCACAAAGTTTTGGACGCGACGAAGATGATTACCTGGTTGTATTTAGCAAGACGCTCGGATCTGCACGGAGCCCCGGTCTTGATCTGTCCCTGAAAAATCCACAGATCATAATTAGTAGATAGTGAGTTACTAAAAGATATATAGAACCAAAGTTGATGTATATATCTCTTACCGTAGACAATCCAACGGCGAGATCAGCGATGAATGTGTCCTCTGTCTCTCCACTGCATCCAGAAACAAAATTGTGACCATACAGTCGAGGTTCTCGATTGGAGCAAGTCAATGAGCATCAACTATAATAAGAGACGAAAGGGATCTTACCTCCGGTGGCTTGTCATCACACCCCAACCAGCTTTCTTGGACATTCTTACTGCTTCAATGCTCTCGGTTACGGATCCAATTTGGTTAACCTGGCAACAGAAATGAGCCACATAATTGTATTTTCAAGGTTCCCTGAGATAAAGATCAAGCTAGCACTTCTACTGTACCTTGAGAAGAAGAGCATTGCATGTCTTCTCCTTGATTGCTTTCTCGACTCTCTGCAAGAATGAAGGCCGAGGTAAGGAAGGGAGAAACTATTACTTAATACCATCCTTACAGTAGGTACGACAATCAATCACCTTAGGATTGGTGACAAGCAGATCGTCTCCGACAATCTGAACTTTCGCGCCAATTTCTGTGGTAAGCTTTGCATAGGTGTCCCAGTCATCTTGGTCAAATGGATCTTCAATTGATACGATAGGGTACTCGGATACAAACGACTTGTACAAGTCCTTGAGTTTGTCGCCCGGGATCTTTTGGGATCCGTTGTTGTTCTGCAAAGATACCAAAGAGAAGCAAAATTTTGGAAAAAAACATTAGTCATTAGCAGATATAGTAAATGGAGCCATCTAGACTGCAGATATCGAACTTGCCTCTTCCTTGAAGTTCAAGTCGTAATTCTTATCTTTTCCATAAAATTCAGATGCAGCAACATCCATTCCGATAACAACCTTAATGGAAGAATGAACAAAAACAGATGCTCAATACTCATCGAATAGATTATTCAACAGTTAAAGGAGGAAGACGTGCGAGCTAGGTCAATGGAACTCACTTTTCCTTCATAACCTGCTTTAGCAATAGCCGTTTTAAGCAGCTCGAGACCTTCCTTGTTCTCCTGAAGTTGTAACCAACGAGAACCATGAACACGCTAGTACATAACGGAGATGAAGTTGCAGGCCAATTAATAGACATTACCTGAATGTTAGGAGCAAAGCCACCCTCATCCCCGACGTTGGTGGCATCTTGGCCATACTTCTTCTTGATAACAGCCTGAAATTGGAAGGGTCATACATTCATAACTTAGAAAAGTATGACTTTGAAATGTCTATGGAGGACAAGTCAAAGATGTAACATGCCTTCAAATGGTGATATACTTCGACACCCATCTTCATGGCCTCCGTAAAAGAAGAAGCTCCAACGGGAAGAATCATGAATTCCTGCAACAAAGAGTATGTGTTGATCAATCAATAATGCAACAGAAAGTAAACCGACGAACATCTTGTGAATGACATGCCTGCATAGCAAGTTTGTTTCCAGCATGTGATCCACCATTGATGACATTGAAAGCAGGAACAGGCAGAACCAGCTTCTTGTTACCAGCCAAGTTAGCAATATGCTGAAAAGAGGAAGCACAATTGTTGTCAACAAAAATATTGTAAAAACAAAACATAAATTAGTAGTAACATATAACAGATGAGCCTAATACCTTATACAGAGGAATATTGAGGACGGCAGCTCCAGCTTTGCACACGGCAAGAGACACGGCCAGAATTGCATTTGCACCAAGCTTTTGGGGGAAAAATGCTTATTAACGACTACTCAAGAAATATAACCGCGCAAATAGTTAACTTGCACACGGGGAATACCTTTTGCTTGCACCAACCCCACTCGTTCTGAGTTCCATCGAGCTGTTGAACCATGAGATTATCAATAGCAGTCTGCTCGGCCGGGTTCTGCAAAAGCAACGATATTCAGTTGCATGGAACAATATCCTAAAGCTCAATAATTGATAGAGATGCAAAGAAACCACATCAAACAACACATCCAATCTCGTGAAGTTGCAGGAAAATGAACCTTTCCAACGAGGGCGGGTGCAATGATAGAGTTCACATTGTTAACAGCCTAGAAAACACACAGAGGAAATTACGACATCAGGAAACTGCAAATGTTCAACCGTTGTAAATACATTCACTACAACACCATCCACCTACAAAACACTAACCTTGCCAACACCCTTTCCAAGGTATTCTGATCCACCATCTCTCAGTTCAAGAGCCTCGTAGATTCCTTTCCAAACAAAAGATACCACAAGGTATTATTAATCTTGCATTCACAATAATATTTCTACCTAAAACTAGGATCCAAAAGTGATAAAAATGGTGATCTCATTACAAATATTAGACAAATCATGAAAATAAATTAAAAACAGGCATGTGAATAGATCTTCATCTTACCAGTGGATGCACCACTAGGAACAGCAGCCCTCGCCATAATTCCATTAGAGAGATGAACATCAACCTAAAATCACATCAACCACCAATTTTTTTCACAGTACTAATCAGTAATCACACATACTACATCAATTTCACGTTGATCCAACCGGTAAAGCACACAATCTAGAGTATATACTGACAAAACTGTACATACACACACACACAAACAGATACATGCAAATCACACACACACACACACACTACTTCCACAATGTAGGAGTAGCCAACAGCAAAACAATGGAAAATGGTCGTGAAAACGAACCTCGACCGTAGGATTTCCACGGCTGTCGAAGATCTGACGGGCTTTGACGGACTTGATAGTTGCCATTGGAGATATTAGAATGAGAGAGAGAAGTTGAAAGGTGGTTATTAGAGAGAGATGGGGAAGAAGGAATGAGGGGATGGCCACGTATTTGTACACGAATTGGGATATTTACAACCGTCGATCTTCCTTCCGATTTAACGCTCATCAAATCGACTGTGTCCGAAGAATCAAATTTTACCCATTTCTTTTCCTTTTTCAGCTCTTCTTTCTTTGATCCGTTACGAAATTACGAGTCTTTTGCTGAAAATGATATCATGTGTCGACAATGGAGGGTTCATTGCCACTTGGAGCGTCAAGTATACCGAGGAAAACTCGCGGGAAAAGTTCGTGGGGTAAAAAGCCATTTCTTTAACATAAGGTATTTATTAATTTTTCTTGCTTTAAAAAAGTTTATCTTTATTTTGATTTCATATTAATTAAATAATTAAATGGTTATAATGGGTGGAAATTGTCTGATAACTCTCTTACTATTTTAACTCAATTCAATTTGGGACCTAGAGTTTTCCCTCCATCTATCGTCGGGCCGTTATTGCCTATTGGCGGCGGCGTGCTTCTTGAGCGGCGGCATGGCTGAGGAAGCGGCGGAGCAGACGCGTGTTAGTTCTGAGTCGCCGGAAGAGGGCGAGGTTCCTAGTTCGGAGGAGTTCGCCGAAGACAGCGTCAGTAACTGGCCGGCGGTTCTGTACGACGTCGCTCCGTACAAAACCTACCATTTCTTCAATGAGTTTAGAACTAACGAATCGAACCCTAACAATTTTCTCAAAGGTGTCAAATGGTAATTTTCCTTCCAAAACTTTGCATCTGTGTTGAATTTGATTGTGGCACTTATCATTTCCCTTTTCTGCTTTGGTAGGTCGCCCGACGGTTCTTGCTTCCTCACCTGCAATGAGGACAACACCCTCCGAGTTTTCAGTTTGTAAGCATTTTGACTAATATTGTGGAATTTCTGGACAACTTTTCTGTTCATCTTTAGATAGCTACTCTGCGTTGTATTTACTTTCTTCTCCTTCTTTTTTTGTAGGCCTTATAATGACATTGGAGATCCTGATGCTCCGACGTGCACGCCTGATTTCGGTAGCTTGCTTATCTGGTGTTGTTTTTGAAGAATTTAAGCAACTCTTTGTTATCTTTAGACCTAACCAGATTAACATATGGAATAGCTGGTTCTATTATGGGAATTTGTGATTTTGCTATTACATAAACGATGTCAGTTCTAAAGTTGTTAGCTCGACCATTTTGTGATTTGACAAGATTGTCCATTTAACTCTCTTCAACTAACAACATTGCCTGATACAGTAAAATATGGCTATAAACTAAAGATTTTGGCCATGTAAAACTTTCCAATTGAAAGGGATTTTACTTTATGGCTTATAGAGAAGGAATTTTAAGGGAATTTTGAGATCATAGGGGATGTTTATTTATTTGGTGTTTTTTGCATAAGTTTTACTTGAGTTCAATTGTTAAATTGTTTTGTGCTTTTGGATATTTGATGATGGGGCTCACTTTCTCTCGCCAGCCCTTCAACCATCTTTCAATCTAAGGATTTTCTAATTGCTGGGAAACCTCCCTAATGCATTCGGCTTACTTGCAGATTCATATGGGCCAAATGTTGTTGTGAGGGAAGGAGAATCTGCATATGACTATTGCTGGTACCCATACATGTCTGCTTCAAGTACATCTCCATGACATGATTTTGTTGTTTCATTATATTATTGCTTTCAAAGTGTCATTTACTATATTGCCAGTTTTGTATTCCAGATCCAGATCTATGTGTATTTGCAACATCTACTCGAGACCATCCTATTCATCTCTGGGATGCTAATTCTGGACAGGTGTTATCTAGTGGTTATATATATGTTCTTGCATGTTTGTTTGTTTTCTTTATCAGAGTTTGTAGTCTGTGTGGTTGTTTTGTGTATGTTTGTGGGAGAATAACAAGTATTTGAAATGTGAATTTCAGCTACGCTGCACATATCGTGCCTATGACGCCGTGGATGAGATTACTGCAGCATTTTCAATTGGCTTCAATCCTGGTGGAAACAAGTAAGCACTAACTACAAGGGGATGATGTGTTATACCAATTGAATCAGTAGTAATGGCATTTGCATTAAGATCCTATACTTGCCTTATTTTGCATTCATGTTGCAAATGTTTTTGTTTATATTGTTTGTCTTCTTAAATATTTTGTTGGATGCAGATTTATCATATATAGATACTAGCTTGTATTTTGTTGCTGAACTTGTTCAAACTTGCATTTCTCTATCAGAAAATAGGATATATGGTTTATTTTACTTTAAATAATAGTCCACAAAATATTAAGGTATTTTTCTCAACAATATGTTGTGATTTAAGTAATATTGCATTTATTTTAGGATCATAATTAAAAAAATGCTTTGTTTTCAAGAGCATTGAGAATCTAATCTGGTATAGTTGATAAGCTATTTATCACTCTTCTTATTTCCAATAATCCAATAGATTATAGTATGAGGCATCTTCGAGAAACGTATATAAAAATCAATTCATGTTTCGGGCTCATGTTTGATTTTAATAGGCAGCTATGTTTTCTTTTTTGTGCCCATGAATCCAGATCTGCCTTTGTTGGTTTAAAGTCTTTGCGTTGTGATAGTCCTGTGTCTTCCAGAAACTTTAGATTCCTTTTATACATGCAGCTATTTTGTATTTTTCAAGAGATTTTATTCTTCTGATCAGGATATTTGCTGGATACAATAAAGCAATCCGAATTTTTGAGGTTCATCGCCCTGGGAGAGATTTTGAACAACACTCAACTGTTTTAGGAAACAAAGAAGGGCAATCAGGTGATTTTATCTTATTTCTAGATTAATGGGACTTTCAAATGCATTGCACCAACTTTAAGTTGTCCCTAGGTCCAGAACCTTTTGTTTTACCTTTGAGTCTTTTAATAAGTTCTGTTGTGATCATGCTTAATGGAGTGGTAGCTATGTGGTGTTATGCATAAAATATCATGCATCTGTTTTTAATGGGATCTACCTGAGCTTGTTTCTTCATATGGTCAGGTATTATATCTTCTATTGCTTTCTCCCCTACTTCTTCTGGAATGCTGGCTGCGGGTTCCTACAACCAGACTACTGCTATATACAGAGAAGATAATATGGAACTGCTGTATGTGTTGCATGGCCAAGAAGGTGGGGTTACACAAGTAAGTTGGTCGAGTTGCCTTCTGTAGGTTCATGTTTTCTTAAGACTTTCTAGAAGTGGGTAATCATTCGAAGCATGTATCTGCCAGGTTCAGTTTTCTAAGGATGGAAACTATTTGTACTCCGGGGGACGGAAGGTAGAGTATAACTGCTCCTCTTTTGACATATTGTAAAATTAGACAGGACTATGATCGATGTTTTCTCAAACAACATGCAGGATCCTTATATTCTATGCTGGGATATTCGCAAAACTGTTGACATTGTCTACAAGTAGGTTTCTTATTCCTCTCTAAGATCTCATATTTGAATTGGGCTTTTGACTGCAAAAATATCTATATGAATCATTACTATCATTCTGTTAGTTTTTTGTTTCCTTTTTCTTTATTGCTTGTCAATTTCTCCTCTGCAGTAATTATGATCCACTTGTTACTAACTTCTCTTGTGTATTTGGTTAGACTATATCGATCATCTGAAAGCACCAATCAGAGAATACAATTTGATATAGAGCCTCTTGGTCGATACCTTGGAACTGGTGGTCAGGTACCTTTCTAGCTTCCATTAACCTTTTAAGGCAGCCAATTCAACAATAGCGAATTCCCTAATTTTGTCCAAACTCGCTTTTCAAGGATGGTTTGGTGCATATCTATGATCTTCAGACCGGGGAGTGGGTATCGAGCTTTCAAGCCGCGCTAGGTTTGCTCATCCTCCTCTTTTCCAGTCGACTTCATCACAAACTTATATTCCAGTTTTCGTATTAACAAATAGCTTCAATCTCTTTTCATCGTTCAGACACGGTGAATGGATTCAGTTTCCACCCCTCTCTACCAATGGCAGCCACTTCATCAGGACACCGGAGATATATAGCTCTTGATGACTCTGAAGAGGATAACAAATTGAGTGGTAATGAAATGATTCTTGAATTCCACTAAGCATTATCTTCTTTGTCTTGAAATACTTATTTTTCATTTGCAGCCAGATTTTCTTTAGTATGAATAATGCTAAAGTTCTAACTGTATCATTTTGTTTCTATTATCTACATTTTCAGACCGTCTTGCTTATCTTAACTGCTTTCTGTGTTTTTTGACGCCGTGTTCACATCTTTGTGTGTTCAGGTGATGAAAATTGTGTGTCGATTTGGAGCTTTTACTCTGCTGGAGGCGGCGATGCAGTTGAAGGTGTTGCTGATGTTTCAAATTGATCTCTACTTGGAGGGATCTTCATTGCTTGACTTCACCAATGGAAGCATGTAGTTGCTTCATAATTTTATGGTAACATATAAGTTAGTAATACTCGAAATTTTGGTTATGGAAGTCTTCATTCGAAATGGAAGAAAAAGTTAAAACAAAATGGATCTATTAGTGTTTGCTTAAATTGCTTGATGATTTTCTTACTTTTTAACTTTTAATACATTTCTTTTCATCTCAATTGAAATTAATTAATATCAGTCGCTTAAATTAAATTTCACGCAGGAGAATAAGGCAAAGATATTGCCTTATCTGAAAAGAAGACATAAAATTGCCTGCTATTTTGGAAATTATTAGATGTAATGTAATCTAGGAGAAACGCGGATTTTTATTTAGAAGATTGAATTATTAAATTTAGAAGAGTGAATTATTGTCAAGTGAATGAAACGTAAACAGTAAAGTCTCCCATCTATTTTCCTCTCTGTTTATGCAAACCTCTTCAAAATTTATCCAATTTTCAGAATTTAGTTACCAAATCATCTTTGTGAGATATGAGACTAATTTTGAATTGTGAATTCAAGATCATGTTATAGCTGTTTTCAATAACATCTTTGTTAATTTGAAATACAAACAAAAACACCAAAATTTGTTAGGGGAAATAGCCTGTAAATTGCTGAACTTCGCCTGAATTCTCATTTTGCATACCAGCTTAAATATCCGTATGTAAATTGCTAAACTTTCAATTTATTCTCATTTTGCAACCAATGTTGACTTCCGACGAAGCCAATGCTGACACTGTCTCTCCGAAATTTCTACGCGTTCAATGTCGGCTGACAATTAATACGATGTCACATTTAATTAATGAAACGACGTCGTTTATCCTTTGAAATTATCAATCTTCTATTTAATCATTTTCGACATTCTCGCTTCAACCTGTGTTTTCTAGCCTCTACGTCTTCTTTGGAGCTCTAATTTTCGACTCATATATGATTAAATGTGACGTCGTATTAGTTGTCCTCCGACATTAAACATATAGGAATTTCGGAGAGACATGTCAGCATTGGCTTCGTCAGAAGTCAACATTGGTTGCAAAATGAGAACAAATTGAAAGTTTATCAATTTACACGTGGATTTTCAAACTGATATGCAAAATGAGAATTTGTGGAAAGTTCATCAATTTACAGGCTATTTGCCCAATATTAAACACATATGTAGATACATATTGATGAGGTCGTTTCCAACCCATCATCAATTTTGAAGAAGATAAGCTCGAGACCTACCTAATCTGAGCGAAACGGCGACGACAGAGCTCCGGGAAAGGATAAACCTCTCAACCGGAACTAGGGTTCCAACGAGTCGCTCAGGGAAGAAGAAGAAGAAGAGGAAGAAGAAGAAAGGAGAGAAGGAAAAATATATTTCTGCGGAAGTGCGTGTTGCGTGGTTTATTTCACAGCCGAAGTTTTCATTCCTCTTTTTTTGTTTCAATAATACAAGATATTTATAGTACTGAGATCATGAAGGGTAAAATGGGATGATGCATAAATGATAGTACAAGGGCAATTCTGTCTTCACATGCTGCGAGAGCTACATGTGTAGGGCAGTTTAGTCATTTCCTGGTGCTTTGGGGGACAATTCTGCATATCGCCGTTGTGTACGTGAAAAAGAAGGCTCATGTATCTGACACCTGAATATTCAGTGGTCTTTCAAGGCGAGTGCGCCACGTGGCGGTTTGCAAGGACGACATGTCTATGAGGTCTGTTCTTCAAACGTTCATTAGGTCTGCATTTACTTGAGCTTGGCTGGAGCTAGGGGTGGTAACCGGGACGGTACCGGTTTCCCGGTACCGACATACCGGGAACCGGTACCGGAAAACCACCCAAAAAAATTCCCGTCCCGTCCCGTTTAGCACTAACCGATCGGTACCGGTACCGGTTAATCGGTCGGTACCGGTACCGATTTTCCGGTTATTCCCGTTTTTATTTATTTTTATTTTTTTGTATTTAAAAAAAAAAAAATTCAAACATCCAATAAATTATATGTAATAACGTATATTCAAACACCAATTTGAGTCTAACTCTAGTTTTCTTTTCAGTTTTCAACTTTAATTCAATGGAATTGAATTTTTAATAATATAATATATATTTAAATTATAAAATTAAAAAAAAGGGGAAACCGTTACGATACCGATTTCCCGGATACCGGTTAACCAAATAATAGTGTGTACCGGTACCGTACCGGTTAGAGGTGATAACCGGTACTCGGTACCGAGAATCGGTACAGTACCGGTTCGGTACCGGTTTTCCCGAGTACCGAAAAACCGGTTACCACCCCTAGCTGGAGCCCGCTTGGTTTGGGCACAAGTCTGCGAGGAACGCAGCCCTGTCTTTAGTGGCTTTAGGCCTGCATGGGGATTTCAAGGAAGCGAGCTAGCTCCTTGCTAAGACTTTTTTTTTTTCTCATGGGATTTGCTCCGTCTTTCCCTTCTTGATGGCATTTCATGGTTTTGGGCTAGGCGTGTCTCATCAACGCGTTGATGATAAAAACTGTCCTCATCACATATGATACATACATATAAATTATTTAATAATTTTAAGTTATTATAATTTATTTATTTGAAATATATTTTTTACATATTCTATATCTAATTAAAGATATTGTTGTGATCTTTAATTTAAGATGCATATTGCAAATATTTTTTTACAAATAAAATTACATAATTTTGAGAATAAATGAATGAAAAGAAAAAATAATGAAAAATTATTACACAAAATTTACCATCAATAACAAATCTTACTAATAATTTCTTTGATGGTTTTGACGGGAAACATTTAGGAAAATGACTCCCCTTTTATATAGATATAAATGTATATTGCATATATTTTTACACATAAAAATTATTAAAAATAAATAAAAAGAAAAAAAATAGAAAATAATGAGCTATTATGGCGGGAAAATATTTTAGGAAATGATTCTGGTTTTATTGTAAAAAAAAAGTGGCAACAGAAGGGAGCGGCCATGCTTTGCTCCCGCCGCTGTAACCCTCCCGCCACAATGTCGACTAGGCGATACCCTCTCATTCCACCGCAAGCTACCTTTTCGAACTCACCAAATCATCCTTTCGAATCCCCTTATGGCGGCTGCGACCATCCCCTCCCATCAGACCACCCAAATTTTCAGATTCTCAAATTCTTGTTGGCAGTTCTCGCCGCCTCCAAACTCGCCGTTAGGCGGACTTTTGAAATTGACTGTCTGACGTAATCGTTTGAATTTCGGGAATATTTGTTACGACTCGAAACTCGTCGTCGATTTGTGAAACAAACTCATTGATTATATGGTTTAGCAGATGGAGGGGGCATGCTTTAGTTTTGCTCCACCGATAAAGCTTCCTCATAATTTCACGGAGGATTTACAGATTGTTTACTGTGAAGCCAGCTTTATCATGGGAATTGGGGAGGTAACGAATAGCCTTCGTACAACCATAAACTGGTAAGATTTGCATTCTTTCTGCCATAAACTTGTTATAACTTTTATTGTCCCGTTCATATCAATCTGAATTCTGAAACAAGATGAACTGTATTGCAATTTGAGATTCAAGCTTTTCCTCTGAATTTAATAACGGTAGTGTTATGGAGATGGGAATGAAGATCATAGTGATATTTTGATTAGGACGACTGGTCAACATACGGCATATGTCGGTAGACAGTTTAGACACTCCACTCAAAAGTCTTCGATTCACACGGTTTGTTCCTCTCTCCCCCTCACTAACATAACAACACTTGTATATCTATGATGTAATGAACTAATTGCCAATAGCAAATCCATCAAATGTATATCTATTTGACTATTTCCATTGTTAGTTCTTGGCAAAAGGTGTGAATTATATCTCCAATCTTACTCAGATACCCATCATCCATCTATATAATAATGGAACCATGAATCTTTCTGGAGTTACAGTTGCTCTGCAATTTCTCTGCTTCCTAATCACAATCACAGCTGGTGGTACCAATGAACCAACTCACTTCACAGGTGACTTCTCTATTAATTGTGGCTCAACTGGAACTTGTGCAGCACACAGCGGAAGGGAATGGCTCGGAGATGTACGCACAAGATTTTCTTCTGGGCTACAAATCAATGGCTGCTCAACCGCCTCAACTGCTGTCCCCAAGCCGGTGTCAGCTGATCCGACTCCCCACCAGACGGCGCGCCTCTCGCGTTCCAAGTTCTCGTACTCATTTCAAGTGAGCTCAGGTCAGAAAATCATCCGCCTTCACTTTAATCCCACTACATACAGAGGTTTCGAAGGGTTGCAAGACTTATTCACTGTCGAAGCCGGTTCTTTCATGTTGCTCAGTAATTTCAGTGCTTCCATCACAGCTGACGCTCTTGGTGTGAATACTTTTGCCAAGGAATTCTGCGTAGATGTGCAAGAAAACCAACAGCTTAACATAGTTTTCTCTGCTGAAACTAGTCCATCACTAGATACATATGCTTTTATAAATGGTATTGAAATTGTCTCGATCCCTGCTAGTCTTTCTTACTTTCTGGGTGGAGACGTTGGACTACGAGTGGTTGGTCAGAAATCTCTGGTTTATGTTGATAATAGTATTGCACTTGAAATAGTCCACCGTGTAAGCATTAAACAGGATTTAGGTTCAGCTGCTGGTGGTTCTAGTGACATGTTTGCAATGTGGTTGACGGCCCCCAAGCAGCAAGTCGACAGTATCAATAACATAACCTGGAAACTTCCTGTTGACGTGGGATTCAGGTACCTGGTTAGGCTTCATTTCTCCAAGATACGACTCAACATGGCGAAGAGTGTAGGCCTGAATTTTAAAGTCCTAATTAATGAAATGGTTGTCAGCACTGATAGTGACATAGTCGAAGAAAGGGATGGTAGCATCCCCTGGTATGGGGACTATGTGGTGATGTTGAATGGCCGGAAACAAGAGGGGAGGCAGGATCTCTTGATTTGCCTGCAAGCAAATCAAGAATTTATGGATATGCATGGACCCCTTAAAGGGTTTGAAATACTCAAGCTGAGCAACCCTGATAGCAGTCTGGCTGCTCCAAATCCTCCGCCTCTTGCTCAGTATGCACCATCACAGACCCCCCGAACATCTTTTTTGATTCTTGGTTCTCAAAATGCAATTATGACAATTGCAATAGCTGTAATTTCTATAGTGAATATAATTGTTCATCAGTTACGGGAAAGTTGGGGAAGTTGGGACTCTGGCATTAGTGAGGAGGAAAACAAGCCGTCAGCTGGGGCTGAAAGAGTTTGTCGCCGTTTTTCACTGGCTGAGATCAGATTGGCCACTAGAGATTTCAATAATGGACTTATAATTGGAAAGGGTGGATTTGGTAAAGTATACAAAGGCCTCATTGATAAAGGGCAAAAGGTTGTTGCTATAAAGAAGTTAAAACCAAATTCTAGGCAAGGAGCACGTGAGTTCTTGACTGAGATTGAAACTCTCTCGGAGATCCGACATATTAACGTCGTGTCTCTAATTGGCTATTGCAACGAGCACAGGGAAATGATTCTTGTTTATGAACATATGGGACGTGGATCACTGGCTGATCACCTCTACAAACATCCAAAAGATAGCAGTAATTGTTTCTCTTTGACCTGGAAGCATCGCCTAGATATATGCATTGGAGTGGCGCGAGGCCTAGAATATCTTCATACAGGCTGTGGAATCATACATCGTGATTTAAAGGCCTCCAACATCCTCCTTGACAAAAATTTTGTTGCTAAAGTCTCAGATTTTGGATTGGCCAAACCTGAACATAGAAACAAGCTACAAAGCCATATCAGCACAAAAGTTAAGGGCACATTTGGCTATGTGGATCCATATTATGTCACCACAAGTAAACTAAGAAGGAAAAGTGATACATATTCCTTTGGAGTAGTGTTGCTTGAATTGTTATGTGGGAGACGGGCAGTAGATTCGGAAGTTTTAGAGGATGAGCAGATTCTGACCAAGTGGGCTCAAGATAAAATTAGCAAGGGGGAAGCTGATCAGATTATAGCTCAAACACTGAGAGATGAAATTTCACCGAATAGCTTAAAAACATTTGTGAGGATTGCTGGAAGATGCTTAAATGATGAACCAAAAAATCGACCATCAATGTCTGAAGTTGTGCAACAACTTGAGTTTGCACTTAAGCAACAAGAGAGCAACAAAAATTTGGTGAATGAGATAGCAAGTGTTTCTGTTGACTTATGCCCTTCAACTTCTAATGATAGAATTGATGCACCTAGAGCTGCACAGCCAATAATTACCACTACAAAGATGCAGAATCTAACACTTCCCCTCCACAACCAAGATAATGGTAAAGTTGAAAACGGAGAGCTTACAACTGGAAGAAAACAATGGACAAGATTCACAAAAATTAAGCTATTAAGATTTCGGCCATGGCAGGGATTCCGGAAAAGACTCAGATCCGAGAAAAATCAACTGTCATTTTCAGGTATAATCAAAATAGACTTGATAATACAGATTTTCTTTCATTACATCTGCCTACGTTCCTTTTCTGCATGGAAACCAATGAAGCCTACTCTAGCTGATATCCAATTGAGAATTCCCTTTTTACTTGTGAAACAGATCCTGCTGTTGAATCCCTGCAATATGATTTTGCTAGAATCAGAGCTGCCACTGGTGATTTTTCTTCTGCTAACAAGGTCGGGCAAGGTGGATTTGGGTCTGTTTATAAGGTAATCCAATATATCATTTTCAATAATACAAGAATTACAAAATTCTCATTGGTTAGTTTGAACTTGTTTTATTGTGAAATCAGGGAATATTTTCGAATGGTCAAGAGATAGCAGTCAAAAGGTTGTCTACTAGTTCACAACAAGGCAATGAAGAATTTAAGAATGAACTCTTGATATTGGCGAGGCTTCAACACAGAAATTTAGTTAGATTATTAGGCTTCTGCCTGGAAGAAAATGAGAGGCTTCTCATATATGAATTTGTTGAGAACTCAAGTCTGGACCACCTCATATTCGGTAACTTTATGTTTTTATTTGTTCCGAACATCATTTCCGTATCGCTAATATTGACAATGGAGTACAATATATGATTAATTGAAAATGCAGACCCAACCAAACGCGCATACTTGGACTGGGATCAGCGGTTCAAGGTCATACTGGGCACTGCAGCGGGACTTCATTACTTGCACGAAGGTTCTCAACTCAGGATCATTCACCGTGACCTGAAAGCCAGCAACGTACTCTTGGATGGAGTTTTGAACCCTAAAGTTGCAGATTTTGGCATAGCAAGAGTATTAGGGGCAGATGAAAATCCAAATACCAGCAGAGTTGTTGGAACTATGTGAGTATCATACTATGTTTCTACTAATCACACGTCTAAGTTATGAACCAAATATTGTGATAATTCTTCCTTACTAATTCATACCTTTGTGCTGCAGTGGATATATGGCACCTGAGTACGCAATGCATGGGATTTGCTCTGTTAAGTCAGACGTGTTTAGTTTTGGAGTGCTAGTACTGGAAATCCTGAGCGGTCAAAGAAACCATAATTTTTTGAACGGGGAGGACCTCGTGTCCCTTGTAAGTATCACATATGAATATTTAATGAGATGCCATTTAGCAAATTAAAAACATATAAACTATATATGCTTGAATCTGGCAGACGTGGAAAAATTGGCGCGACGGAACAGCTGCAAATATGATACATCCTACACTCAGGGCTAGCACGGATTCGCTGCACGTTATGTTGAGATGCATGCACGTCGGGTTATTGTGCGTTCAGGAAGATCCTTCTAGCAGGCCAACAATGGGGTCTGTCACTCTAATGCTTGGTGTCTCCACCGTAACACTCCCAACACCTTCACAACCCGCATTCTATATGGCTTGTTCTGACGAGGAAAATCGCCCAACAGATATGAATTACAGGCAGGCTGAAGCAATGTCATCTAAAAACGATATGTCAGACACCGAGTTGTCTCCACGATAATTTAGGTAGAATTTGTCTTCCACTGCTGGATTTCTGTGTATAATCTCTCAAGTTGCATCAGAAACTATGTGATGGATGTATATTTATTTTGTTACACTCTTTTGACAAACCCAATTTACGGGGCTTTGATAATAGCACATCACGGCTACTTATATGTTCATCATTTTCTTGCTTATTGTCTCATCTGAGTAATAACAGACAGCTGCATAATTCAAGAAAAATAATTACCTTTCTATAGAAACGATTTATATATCGTACACTGCAGTGAAAATACATAAAATTGGAGAGTGTAACTGGAAATAAAACCAGAACATCCTCTTCATGTATTAACAGTTTATTAAAACAAGTTAGTGATTTGATTTTATGATAATGGCCTGGAAAAATGGGGCCCGATTCTTATAATTATGCAGTGAAGTTTACTCAATATCCCAAGATCAAAACCAAAATGAAGGTGAATAGAAAAGCTTCAAGCATTGGAAAGAGAAATATGCAAGAGTAGTATATATATATATTTTTTTCTTTTTTTGAGAATGCAACGGTAGTATATCGGAAACAAAAAGTAAGGAGACTACTTTGGAACCAAACAAGGGAGAATTTAAAAATACCAAACAAAAATCCAAGGTTAACAAGTCCTACCCCCCAATCCCATGGCTCTTGTTGCTGTCCAACATTCTAAGCACCCTAGCCATGTTTGGTCGATCGTGTGGATGCTCTAAGGTGCACCGCAAACCAACCCGAATGCACCTCAGAGCTTCATCGGCTGGAAATCTCCCGCCAAGTGAGCCATCTACCAGGTCTGCTGTTCTTCCATCACTCCCCAATTTCCGTGCCTAAACAATAGGATTCACTTACTAAACTAGTAAGATTTTATGGAAGTTCATAGATTCTACTAAAAGTAAGTTCAACTCTTACATAGTCTTGAAGGTTCATCTTGTTTAACGTATAACATCTCCACGCTCCCAGCCCACTCACGATCTCCAGCATTACAACTCCGAAGGTGTAAACATCTGATTTAACTGAAACTCTGCCGTGTTTTGAGCGCTCTGGAGATATATAGAGGCTTGATGACAAAATTAATTAAGATAGTTGTTTTTGTTTGTTTCAAAGAAACTAGTTGGGAAAGAGAAAAGGGGAGGGAGAGAGTACTTACCAGGTACCTGCAGCTATTCCCGTTTCTAGTTCGGATTGATTTTGTAACAGTTTCACAGAAAAGCCAAAGTCTGATATTTTAGGAACCATCTCATGGTCCAGTAATAAGTTGCTTGATTTGGGATCTCCATGAATGATTCTGATTGTAGATTGTTGATGTAAATAAACGAGTCCTCGAGCCATCCCCTTTATGATGTTGAACCGTACTGGCCATGGAAACTGTTGCTGTTTCTTCTTGTCACCTGTGAGTGAACTTTATTATGTAAAGTTGTAGCTTTGATGAACTGATCATTTTACTAACATACTATAAACTAAGAAAAAGGAAATTTGGAGCCATAACATCTTGTTGAGAAGATTTAGAAGGAACCAACCTATAAATTTATCTAGACTTGTGTTTTTCATGAACTCATATACAAGGAGTGATTCTTTGCCATGAATGCAGTAGCCAAGTAGTTTGATAATGTTTTGATGGTCCAGATTTGGAAGCAAAAGGATTTCATTTTTGAACTCTTTCCGTGATTGTGCAGGAGATATTGTATGCCTTTTCACAGCAACTACTAGGCCTGTAGGTAGCACTCCCTATTCAACACAAATAGTTTAAAGATCGAGAAAGATAATTCGTTAGAGGGCTCTTTTTTCTGGTATAGAAGGTGTTGAAATGGGGCTAGTAAGAAACACAGTCACCTTGTAGACATTACCAAATCCCCCCGTTCCAACTTTATTTGAAGAGGCGAAACGATTAGTGGCAACTGAAAGTGTAGCCCAGTCGAAAACAGTCAATCTTAGATTTGCTTCTCTGATTTCTGCAGTCAACCATTTTGTAATTCATATGAAGATCAAGTATCTAGAGGCACATCCTTTAGTAAAGTGCTACTCAGTTTCATTACCTGATAGTAATAGTTCATTTTCCTTTGATGAGTTACTTCTGTTCCATGACCAAAATCTCGATGCCTTTGTATTAACAACCTTGTGGCTAGCTTGCTCTTTCGGGGAGCCTGTGGGAGTTTGCACTTCAATATTGGTCACTGATGACTGCCCTGTGTCAGCCGATTGTCCAGTTTCTTCATATGAGCTCAATATCTCATTCGAAGCCAAAATCCGTTTCCCTTCCTGTTGCTCGAGTGCAAGCTCAAGCTGCATCACAACTTGGGACATTGTTGGCCGGTTGTTTGGCTCGTCCTCCAAGCATCTCTCCGCAACCTCCACAAATGTTTTGAGGCTGTTTGGAGAAATCTCATCCCTCAATCTCAAATCTACAATCCGATCAACTTCTCCCTTGCTGTTCTTATCCTGAGCCCAAATGCTCAAAATCTGCTCATCCTCTGTTACCCCTAAATCGACTGCTGGTCTCCCACACAATACCTCGAACAACACCACCCCAAACGCGTATGTGTCGCTTTTCCTTGTTAGTTTGCGAGTGTGGAAATAATGCGGGTCTAAATATCCCCTCGTGCCCTTAACGTTTGTGCTAACATGGGTTTGTAACTTGCTGCTGTCCTCAGGTTTGGCCAGACCAAAATCAGAAACCTTAGCTACCAAGTCTTCATCCAGAAGGATATTTGAAGCTTTGACATCGCGGTGTATCACTCCATGGCCCGTGTGGAGGTAGTCCAGCCCCCGACCAGCTCCAATGCAGATGTTAAGGCGTTGTTTCCACATGAGTGAAGAAATGTGGCGTCTCTGCCTTGAAGGCTTGTAGATGTGATTCGCAAGCGTTCCACCAGCCATGTAGTCGTACACGAGAATCATTTCACCGTGCTCGTTGCAGTAACCAATCAGGGACACTAGATTAACATGGCGCAACTCAGAAAGTGTTTCGATTTCTGTCAAAAACTCACGTGCCCCTTGCATGGAGTTCGGGTTTAGCTTCTTAACAGCAACAGTCATTTGGCCTTCATCAATGAAGCCTCTGTAGACATTACCAAAACCACCCTTTCCAATCAAACGTTCCTCACTGAAATATCTGGTGGCCAGTTGGATCTCAGCTAGAGAAAAACGACGACAGAATCTTGCAGCCTTGGGTGATGGCTTGTTTTCCTCCTCAGTGGTGTTATCTTCCCAGATTTCTCTAAACTTGTGAACAACGATACTTAGTGAAGATATTATAGCTATTGCAATAGCTGAAGTTGCATTTCTACGAACAAGAGATGCGAGGAAAACTCGGATTGTCTGGGATAGTGAATCCTGAGAAGGCAGGGGATCTGTACTAGCAACGAAACCGTTGCTACCTAGAATCTCAATGCCATTAATGAAGGTGTATGTATCAAGGGTTTGACTACTTTTGGGAGAGAAACTTATGATGAGCTGTTGGTTTTCTTTTAGATTTAAGGAAAACTCCTTGACAAGAGTATCGACACCAAGAGCACCAGCAGTTAGTGAAGCGCTGAAGTTACTCAACAAGGTAAAGGGAGCAGCTTCAACGGTGAATAAGTCGAGTAGTCCTTCAAAGCCTCTATATGAAGTGGGGTTAAAGTGAAGGCGGATAATTTTCTGACCTGGATTGAGTTGAAACAGGTAGGAGAACTGGGAACGAGAGAGACGGGCTGTCTGGTGGGGAACTGGATCAGCAGAGGTCAACTTATGGAGTGCAGTGGAGGTCATCGATAAGCCCTTTAATTGAAGGAAGGGAGAGAGTATTGGATGGAGATCTCCTAGCCATTCCCTTCCGCTGCGTGCTGCAGAAGTTTGCGATGAGCCACAGTTGATAGAAACGTCGGCTGAGAAGTAAGTCGGATTACTGGTTATGACTGTGATTGTGGCAAGCAAGCAGAAAGATAGTATGACAAGTGAAAGTTGACACAAATTCATCCTATCATCATTTGTGTTTTTGGTGTTGATAATCATGGATATTAGGGAACAACATCGATGATCCATATGTATATATACCATGTCAAAACTATCATTTTGTATGAATTCGTCAACTGTTTTTTACTTGTGGCAGAGTGGCAGGTATTGAAAGATTGGTGATGGTCCTTATAGGTTATAAATTAAAAAATTTCAAATTTATTGGTTAGGAGAGACCAAGTATTCTCATTGATAACAATAATAAACTAGACTAGTGACCTTAAAGTAAATATTTAACAGCGACATAATAGACAAGTATATTTTAAAAATAAATAATGAGATATAGTTTAGTGTAGATGAGACAAGAAAATGAGGGAATTTGTACAGGTCAACGACGGCTTGGTGAACTGGATAGCAACAGTAAAGTTGGTTTTTATCTAAATGGTTATATTAATTTCATTTTATTCACGGATTAATATGTCGTTATTTAGTAAATTAAATCTGTTTAAGACCAAGGATGATGAATGTTTTGGCTTGCATTGCATGCTACTAATTAGTTACATTTACAAATCCATCAGCAAACTACAGTAAAACTGCTCATGTATATCATTTTCCAATTCTTTGATGTAAATTACACGAAGAGTCAGACTCCAAACACATATCACCCCTGATTCCCCATTGCTCCAACCCCTGATCATAAAATAAGATCTCCAACTTCTTTTACCTACTAAACATGAACATGTAAAACATGAAAACTTCCAGCAAATACTAGCTTTGTTTCCAGAGCTAGTTGTTGACGATGAGCCCGACCGTAGCTGTTGTACCAGATAATATAATCCACAACCACAGAGTTACCACAATCTATGGAACCTATAAGGTGAAACAGAACAAGAAAAGCTTCTAATAAGAAGAATCTACCCAGATGCAATTCGGCCGTCACCATCTCCAGCTGCCATGCCCCGCCCCATATTCTGCCGTTGCATAGCAGACTCCAAAGTCCGAACAATATTTCTCATATCCGGCCGATCAACCCCTTGGAGATTCAGGCATGCAATGGCTGTCTCAGCAAATATCTTAAAGCATTCAGGAGCAATTTGGCCATTGACATTAGAATCAATTATCTCTTCAAGTTTTCCCTGCCTGAAACATAATGCCCCCCAAGTAGCCAAGTTCCTCTGCTCTAATTTTGCGCTCATATCCATTGCTTTCCTACCACATAAAACTTCAAGCAACACCACACCATACGAGTATACATCAGACTTGCATCAATGTGTTGAGATGGGTGTCACACTCTGCTGAGGGCCCCACTCTCGACATGGAAAAATCAGACAGTTTGGCGATCCATCTCTCGTCCAGTAGGATATTAGAGGATTTGACATCACGGTGGATGATGGGGTGCTGAGAGCCGGTATGAAGATAGTCCAATCCCTTGGCAGCATCTATACAGATTTGAAGAGATGATTGATTCCTTGGCAGCATCTATAGAATTAGACCAGAGGTTCTTGGCGAACATGACAACATTATACTTTGAGGAAGGGAAACTTGAAGAGATGATTGATTCTAAACTCAATAGCCAAATTGTTCAAGCAGCCGTCGCATGCCTGAATCTCCAAGGGATTGTTCGGAATCGGAAACATTGTCGGATTCCATATCAAAAGCAGCAATATATCAGCTTTTTTTGAAGCGAGACATTGGCGCCTTTTTTATGGGCGAATATTAGGCTTTGCAGGATCCATCCAAGTAGGGGAAAGACATCAGATTACAATGGAATTTCTTCCTAGTTTGATTCACTTCGTTTAGGATTTATTTTCCTTCACATACATCCATCAGTTGTTATTGAAATTTTCAAGTTACTCTACATAGTTTTTCAATTTGTGTTTCTGGGGAAGATTGCCGTCTTTTGGTATCTTGTTATTTGGAAATCACAAAAGAAAAATGGTGTTTCTTTCAAAATGTTGATAAATGAAAAAAAGTGACCCACACCACTGAAAGATTTGTGTTTACAGTGTTTGAAGTTGCTTCGGGAGTTGGATGTTTGTTTGCAATTATTAGGTGGAGAAGAAAGTTCGTTCATGAAAATTTGACGGCACAAATTGTTGAATATTCACCAACTCTCTCTGTTTCCATCCAATCTCGAAGCGCTTAGAAGGGAAACACTACTTTGCCACGAAGGTCAACGACAGACTAGTGAATAACTATGCGAACCGTCAACTTTGACATTTTTAATGAATTTCCAGGTAAACCTTGCTATTAAAGTCACCATTCAATATTCCTATTCCTCTGTTTCTTCATCATTTTCTCATATAATCAAGTTGATGTTTCTACCAAGTGCTACTCAGAACTCTTCCCATTTCCATTGATTCATTTCATCTCAACTCAGGTCAGACAATAATTCCCCTTCTTCAGTTCAATTCCTACTCCATACACAGGTTTTAAGGTGTGATCTTATTTTATGCTTTATCTGTTCATCATGTATAGTAAAGCAAGACAGTTATCTTATTTTATGATCATGGCTGAATCAGGGATAATACTTGGTCTCTCATAACCAAATTGACTGGAAATTTTAAAATCTATGAGCATTATTACTAATTATTCAATACCTGCCACAGGTATGGTATGATACAACATATAACAGAAGATCAACCAGTTGTAACTGTCTCAAATGGAGCCATGAAACTCTCTCAAATCTCACTTGCTATGCTATTTCTCTACCTGCTCATCACAATCACAGTCGTATCTAGTAATCCGACTTACTCCACAGTCGATATTTCTCTCAACTGTGGCTCAACCGAAACTTTTTCAGCACGCAGCGGAAGAGAATGGCTCGGAGATACAAATCCAACACTTTCTCCCTTGATGCAATTAAAGGGGTTATCAATGACCTCCACTGCCAGCCATACGCTGAACTCTGCTGATCCAGTTCCCCACGAGACAGCCCGACTGTCACGTTCCCAGTTCTCCTACTTGTTTCAAGTCAGTCCAGGTCAGAAAATCATCCGCCTTCACTTTAATCCTGCTTCATACATAGGCTTTGAAGGGCTAGTAGACCTATTCACCGTTGAAGCCGGCCCCTTCACCTTGCTCAGTAACTTCAGCGCTTCGCTCACTGCTGATACTCTTGGTGTGGGATCTTTTGTGAAGGAGTTTTGGTTGAACATACAACATAACCAACAGCTCATCATAAGTTTCTCCCCGAAAAGTAGTCAAACGTTAAATACGTACGCCTTCATAAATGGCATCGAGATTCTAGGTAGCAATCCCCAGCCTCCATCTCCGGATTCCCTATCCCAGAGGATCCTAGTTTTCCTTGCATCTTTTGTTCGTACAAATGCAATTGCAGCTATTTCAATAGCTATATTATCTTTATTAAGTATAACTGTTCACAAGGTTAGGGAAACTCGGAAAGATATCAGCATTGAGGGAGAAAACAAGCCATCATCCAAGGCTGAGCGATTCTGTCGTCGTTTCTCTCTAGCTGAGATCCAACTGGCCACCAGATATTTCAGTGAGGAGCTTCTAATTGGAAAGGGTGGTTTTGGTAATGTCTACAGAGGCCTCATTGATGAAGGCCAAAACACTGTTGCTATAAAGAAGTTAAATCCAGACTCCTTGCAGGGGGCACATGAGTTTCTGGTGGAAATCGAAACACTTTCTGAGTTGCGCCATGTGAATCTAGTGTCTCTGATTGGTTACTGCAACGAACATGGGGAAATGATTCTCGTGTACGACTACATGCCTGGCGGAACACTGGCGAATCACATCTACAAGCCTTCAAGGCAGAGACGCCACATTTCTTCACTCACGTGGAAACAACGCCTTAACATCTGCATTGGAGCTGGTCGGGGGCTGGATTACCTCCACACGGGCCATGGAGTGATACACCGCGATGTGAAGCCCTCAAACATCCTTCTGGATGAAGACTTGGTGGCTAAGGTTTCCGATTTTGGCCTGGCCAAACCTGAGGACAGAAACAAGTCACATACTCATGTTAGCACGAATGTCAAGGGCACGAGGGGTTATTTAGACCCGCATTATTACCACACGCGTCAACTAACAAGGAAGAGCGACACTTACGCTTTTGGGGTGGTGCTGTTGGAAGTGTTGTGTGGGAGAGCTGCGGTGGATTTAACTTTAACCGAGGATGAGCATATTTTGAGCATGTGGGCTGAGGATAAGAATAGTAAAGGAGAAGTTGAGCAGATTGTGGATTTGAGTTTGAGGGATGAGATTACTTCAGACAGCCTTAAAACATTTGTGGGGGTTGCTGAGAAATGCTTAGAGGGTGATCCGAACAATCGGCCAACAATGTCACAAGTTGTGATGCAGCTCGAGCTTGCACTCGAGCAACAGGAAGGCAAACAGATTTTGGTGTCGTATGATATTTCAAGTTCGTATGATGAAACCGGAGAATCAGCCGACACATGGCAGTCAATGTCGAATGTAGAAATGCAAGCTTTCACGAGCTCTTCAAAAGAGCAAACTAGCAATAAGATATCAAGATTTTGGTTGTGGAATAGAGGTAAGTCATCCAAGGAAACTGCATTACTGCTATCAGGTAATGAAACTGACTACTTGCTGATTCTAGTTATTATTTGTTGTTGTTAGAATTCTTACAAAATAATGAAAGGTGTAAAATGTATGTGACTGCAGAAATCAGAGAAGCAAATATAAGATTAAGTGTTTTCGATTGGGCTACACTATCAGCTGCTACGAATCGTTTCTCCTCCTCGAACAAAGTTGGAAAGGGTGGATTTGGTAATGTTTACAAGGTGATTTTTTCTTTTTCTAGTTTACAAGATATAGAGGTATATATTAACTTTCTTGAAATCTTCTCTGATAGAATCATTTGCTATTGAATAGGGTGTGCTACCTACAGGACAAGTAGTTGCTGTGAAAAGGCGTTCGACTGCAACTACCACACAGTCACTCAAGGAGTTCAAGAGTGAAATTCTTCTGCTTCCCAATCTTCACCATCCAAACATCATCAAACTACTTGGCTACTGCATTCACAGCAAAGAAAAACTGCTAGTATATGAGTTCATGGAAAACAAGAGTCTAGATAAATTTATAGGTTGGTTCCTTCAGAAACTCTACACCATCACATTTAGCCTCTCAAAACAAGATATCATATATGAACTCTATTTACCTAACACAATTCACTGATGGATGAAGAGAAACGGCAGCACTTTCCATGGCCAGTACGATTCAGCATCATAAAGGGGATAGCTCGAGGATTAGTTTGTTTACATCAACAACCTGCAACCAGAATCATTCATGGAGATCCGAAATCAAGCAACATTTTACTGGACCAAGAGATGGTTCCTAAAATATCAGATTTTGGGTTTTCTAGGACTTTGTTAGAGCATGAATCCGAAGTAGAAACAGGAGTAGCTGAAGGCACCCCGTAAGCATCAGGACACATCCCTCCCTCCCCTTCTTCTCTTTTCCTACACGAAGCATTAACTGTGTTGATGCACTTATACATGCAGCTACTACATATCTCCGGAGCGTTTGAAGCTGGGCAGAGTTTCGGTTAAATCAGATGTTTACAGCTTCGGGATTGTGATACTGGAGATGGTGAGCGGGCAGAGGGCGTGGAGATCTTACACTATCAACAAGATGAACCTTGATGACTATGTAAGCTATTATTCTAAGTTTTTTAGTAAAAATGTTAGTAATGTTATAGTGAATAAATGTGATGTGTTTAGGCAAGGAAACTGCGGAGTGAAGGGAAAGTAGTAGGAGTGGTGGATGGGTCACTTGGAGGGGCGTTTTCAGCAGATGAAGCGCTGAGGTGCATTCGAGTGGGGCTGCGCTGCACCTTAGAGCATCCAGACGACCGCCCAGACATGCCTACAGTGCTTAGAGTGTTGGAAGGAGACGCGCTCTGACTCAACAATAGCATTAATTAAATGTATTCGTATCAAGAGAATTCAACATACAATTAGTATCAGAAATTCGAATAATTGGACGGAACCAAATTGATATACTCCATTAAAATTCAATTTTTTTTAGATTTGGTTTGGGCCTTTCCCCAAAAAGTTCGGCTAATGTAGTTGGTTTGACTTTTCGGAATTCTGTACAAAATCGGAATTGATTTATATGTATAACTAATTTAATAGTTATCATTTTAGTTTAAAAAAATCACAAAAAAATAATTTGATATTGATCTTTTCAGTTCGTTTTTTATATTGTACTGGTTCCGTTTGAATTCTTTTAAAAAACTTTAAAATCCGGATCTAAATTCAAATTCTCACCCTAACTGATTATTTTCTATATAAAAAAACTAAAAGTCCAATTTGATTTTATTTTGTGAGAAATTCAAACCTAAATTCGAATTCTCAACCTAATCAGGTGCAACAAAAACCTTCTGTATATATACTTGTTCCATCATATGTATCTTTAACTATTGATATATTCCATGACCGAGAAGTCTAAGGTCTCTTTCCTTTTCTTTTCCGATAAGGAGAAGTAAACGTAAATAAAAGGAGTCTGCGTAGGCTCTCAAAAAAAAAGAAAAAAGAGCGGGTAGGTAAATTAATTCCTTACGTACATGGCTTCCTCAATAACTTGTCCTATATCCATAGCGGCGGTCAAATCTTCCCTCCGCCGCATTCCCATCACCCCAAACCGTATTTGCAGCAGCGCTCGGATCAGCACCGGCGGTGGCCGCCTCTCAGCCACCCTCGGTCGAGCAGCGCCGCCCCCTTCGTTCGAAGAAGGCGGCAACGGCACGTACAAACATGAATCAGAACCAGCAAATCCTGATCAGGTGGTGGTGGGATCGTCGCAGGGATGGCTGGCAATCTTCAACCAGCGCGACTGCAATCTGTTTCTGTGGAATCCAATCACTTCACAAACCATACAGCTTCCGCCCCTTCAAACCTTACCCATCTCCAGAGAGAACTTGAGCGTTTCCAAGGTGACGCTCTCGTGCCCTCCTGATCACGGCGAGTGCCTCGCCGTGATGGCCTTCGGCGGCGGACGAAAGCTGGCTCGCTGCCGCCCCGGCCGGAGCACCAACTGGACTCCTTTCGGCGGCCTGCGCGACGCAGACCAAGGCAGACTCTACCCCGATTTCGTGTATTCAACCAAACACAAACTGTTTTTCTGCCTCGCGCAGTTCGACGGCGTGGAGGGGTTTGACGTCGAGATTTGGGATCTCCACGACGACTCTGCCATTCGTTCTTCCGTGGGAATAAAACCCAACTTATATGAAAAACAGAAACACGAAATTCCAAGGGAGCATTTGCGGCGCTATTTGGTATATGCAGAGCACTCCGATGAACTCTTCATTGTGACGAGGCTTCTTAGCGGTAAAACGGTTGGTTTTGATGTTCACAGCGTTGGTTTTTATGATGACAAAATGGGCGCTCGGTTTATGAATGGTGGCATGGAGAAAAAGAAACAACTTGGGTACATGGAGGAGTCGTTGGATGGTCTTGTGATGTGTGTCGGAGTCAACGACTCGTTTGCTGTATCCGCAGAGGAATATCCCCAGTTGAAGCCCGATTCTATTTACTTCAATGCTGGTGATGATGATATTGGCATTTTCGATTACCAAAATAAGACTATATCTTCCTCTAGAGACCCCGTTGCACCTTTCTGGTTTACTCCTTATAATTCACAGCCTACTTAGTTTTGTAGATGCTCACTCCACGAATTGTTAGTTTGTTTTTCATTCCTTTAAAGTTTAAGTTTTGGGATTGATTCCAACTTTTCCTTACTTCCACATTGTAGATTTAGCATTATATTGGTTTGTTGAATCGATGAATCCATCCAAGTTGAATATTCAATTATTTTGGTAATTTACTATTATAATCCATTTAGAAAAGCTAAAGACAATGTCTTCTATTTATTCATAGCATAAGACTTCTTATAGTTATATTTTGTGCGAATTTGCAGCAAAGGTATAAGGATTTAAATCTTTATCCGTTAATTAGAAATAAAAGATAAATGATCTCCTTAAGCATTAATTTTCTTTTTCTTTTTAGATTACCCCACACACGCCTACATACTTACGCATCCGAGATGACTCGGAAATCTGACTTGAATACCTGACTTAAATAATAGTTTTATCTATAGGCTTTAAATAATAGTATAAGAATTCCCTAAAAAAATAGTACTCCTATAAGAATTACATTAATCATAACCATATATGTGTGTATATAGTTAATTAGAGATGGGAGTGGCCGAGGCAGCAACCATCTTTCGCGCTGCGGTGTAGCAAAGCGGATTTTCATAGTGAAGGGGTCGCAGGTGGTGTCGTTCAAGAACCTGATCGGTGACCACCTCCTGCTTAAGGCGTTTAAGGACAATGCGGACTATTGTCGGCGGCATGGAATCGACATCTTCTACATCAACGCCCTCCACCACCTCAAGATGTTCTCCTTATGGGCGAAGATGACGATGTGAGGGCCGCCATGCTGGCCTACCCAGAGGCTGAGTGGATACGGTGGGTTGACTTCGACGTCGCCTTCACCGGCATAGACTTCGTCCCATCGCTAAAAGGGTCTGAAGATGGTGGTTCATGGCGGGCCGTTTCTCCTCCAATAGAAGAACATGTGGAGCCAGTGTCTTCCTCACCACCATTTAAAGCCTCATTCTGAAATCGCTTGCGGCGAAGGATTCATTTCTTGGCACTTGCAGGGAAACCTATTGTCAGCTTGTGTGCCAACAATACCGCCGAGAGGTGTAGGAAGCGGAACAAGAAGAAGGTGCTGTCAATCGACGTTGCAGCGTTCAAAACCGCGCAAAAACCGCCGCCGCAAAGGCCGAGAATGGCGTCGTCGGCAGCAACGGTTCATGGCGGCCGAGGCCTGAGCCATGAATACGAAGAGCAAGTCCCGAGGCCTCAACCACGAATGCAAAGAGCAACGACATCAATACGGCAAGGGTGTTTGATTTTGAATAAGTAGTGGAGCACACCAAATAAATAAATATAAAAACCATCGAATTTTCAGACGACCGTTTGGCGTCCGTTAAATTCGTGGACAATCCGACCTATTTTCAGGGACGTTAGAGACTTCTTTGTGAAAAACATAATGATAGGAATTTAGTTGTTTTTCGCTAAGAAACTTAGGAACTTATTTAATAATTTTCCCTTTGTTTTATAACATGGAATTAGAAGAGAAATAAATGTAGAATGGCATTTATTTTAAAATGAAAATTTAACATTTATTTTGCACGGCCATTAGACCATATTAAATTATTGATATACTATTAACACTTTCTTCCTTTTTGTTGACATTCTGGATATACTTCTTTCTTTTAATAAAGTCTACGAATCCAGTGTAACACAAACCAATTATGCCTAAAAAGATGGGACTTCCTAAGTTCTTTTAACATGGAGTTCATGGAACCCCTTCGTCATCTTGGTTACGCAGTAACTGATACTCCCTCCGTCCACGAAGAGTGTTCCACTTTTGCCATTTTTGGTGTCCACAATGAGTGTTCCACTTTCCTTATTTGGCAAAAAGGTGGTGGGACCATTTCTCCACTCACACAATATCA